>PNEQ01000294.1:0-67418 GCA_003012365.1 Medauroidea extradentata
ATGTTAAATCGGACATTGAAATCCCTTAATAAATACGTTGTTACTGAATTAAATGTTCAAAATAGCTTGGCCCAACCTCGGACATTTCCGGGCGGCGGTTTGAATGTTCGTTGTGACCAATTGGATACGTAAAACACATAAATAATGACCCTGTGGAGGAAAACATACATGCATACAAAACACTAAATGACAAAACACTTAATCATAAATATGGTCATAGTCGTGAATTTAGGCGACGTTATTGTCTAACGACCCTTGCTGGCCCTAGGCCGGCGTCACTACCATTATACATCATACAAATTCCATGACCATTGCTTTTATGTACAGTTTACTGGTATGAAATTAAACTTTGTAATGCTGTTGATTTTATTTCAAATTGATTCTGCGACATCCCAAATGTTTATGGTCTCCTTTCCAGACAGAATGGTAGAAGGGGAGTGAATGTTGAAAATGTGTGTGGTTTGTAATTTTTTATCCAAGCTGACAGTTTATAATGGCTTGTTTGTGGCTCAGAATTCTTGACCATATGGATAACTGTTAATTTTACAATGATTGGAAGTTTTTTGGAATATTTTTCCATTGTTGATTACTGCATTTGTTACATCAGATGCTCATTTGAAAATTTGTTTTTGTTCTTAATAATACCTAGTGCAGTATAAAGCTCTAATGTGAAATTTATTATGTTTATGAAATTAGTCATGAAAGTACAGTATTTTTTTGAAATAGTGTGAATGAATGAGTGTTTCTGCACTGTAAAAGTGACTGTAATGACTGTGTGTGGTATTTTCTATACTACTGTACTTCATTTATTGATAACTGCAGTGACATATTTCCTGCATTAAATCAAACTGTCTTTACCCACAATTTCTAGTCGAGTCATAATGTTTATGTATGTTTGCATGCTAAATTAAGTAATTTTTTTTGTAAGCCTTTTGTAGATTTCCTACAAAATTGCTGTTGCATGTATTTGCCTGATTTGTTTTATTTGTTGCTTTTATTTGTTGATTGTGGTTTGCTTTTTTAATATCTGTAGTACACGTACAGTATATGATAATGTATTGGTGCTGTATGCTGCAGGTTTTGGCTTTGTTGTGTGTGTTTGTAGATGTTGGTGTGCAGTTTGCTTTCTCTTTTTTTTAACTTGACATTCCAGTCATAGCTGCAGCATATTGTGTAAGACATGGTGCTACTCATTTTGAGCGAATGGGCCAAACTGTTTATGGACTTAGAAAAATTTTTGAACGAATTATGAATTGTTGTGTTACTTGCTGGGTTTAAATATGTTTTTTATTTTAGAGTTGCCTGTTATAAAAAATTTTACTTCAACATACCATGTATGCGCTTATGGTGCTGCTCATTTTAAGCATCTAAGTCAAGCTTTTACTTACTTTAAATATGTTTAAAACAATGGTGTTGCTTGGTGGGTTTGAGGAGATTGTTTATTATAAAATTGTTGAACGTAAAATATTGGAGTTATTTATATATTCTGTGTGTGACAGTCGTTAACGAACCATATTTTATTAGGTAATTTGGCGTTGCTCATAGTTCTTTATGTAATCATACTTATGTATTTTTCATTATTATTCAAGATAGGATTGTTGTTCAAAGAATTTGCTCATTTAAATGTATGTAAAAAACACGGCAGAATAAATTTTTTTTTGCATATTATAATGAAAATATGTAATGTCATTTGAAAATAATGAAAATTGGCACATTAGTTACATTAATATTGAATTTTTTGATTTTTCATATTTTTATATGTTAGAATTCATTGTTGTGTTTGTGCTATGCTTTGGCTGCTTTTGGACTTTCATACTTGTTTTATCCTAGTGATGGTAGAAAAATGAGTTCTCATACCGTGTTCAGTATCCCAAACTACAATACATACAGAGGTATATCTGCAAAGCCATGAAAATATCGAAATGCCCCTACGGCATGAATAATAAAAATGGGTATAAACTACGTAAAGTCTGGACAATTTTATTTAAAATTGTGCAAAATTAAATTGACCAACAGTCAGTAAAGAGAACATTTCTGATTGGCTGAACAGCAGGACCAGTCTGATTAAAGAAGTCACTCTTTGACCAACAGCATTAGTCGGTCAGTATGCAGTTCCCTCGACAGTACCTTGCAGGCCAACACAATTAGCCAATCAGGAAGCAACAACTCATCACAGGGTACATAAAGAAGAGTAAATGAAAACTTGAAGATGTCATTTGATATGCATTCTGAAGCATCATACTTCTCTTCAATAAATCAGTAGACTTCTCTTCAATATTCCCTGCCTCTTCATTCTGACGCTGCTTCACAAACTTCTTATGTCATCCCTCACCAGTGTTAAAAGACCACGATGTTAAGTGCTGACCAATATCTGTCACTCACTCTCACTCGTTTTCTTCAATAAAACAGCAGACTCCTCTTCAGTAAAACTGCAAACTTTTCTTAGGTAAAACTGCAGACTTTTCTTAGGTAAAACTGCAGACTTTTCTTCGGTGAAACTGCAGACTTTTCTTCGGTAAAACTGCAGACTTTTCTTCGGTAAAACTGCAGACTTTTCTTCGGTAAAGGAGCAGACTTTTCTTCGGTAAAGGAGCAGACTTTTCTTCGGCAAAGGAGCAGACTTTTCTTCGGCAAAGGAGCAGACTTTTCTTCGGCAAAGGAGCAGACTTTTCTTCGGCAAAGGAGCAGACTTTTCTTCGGCAAAGGAGCAGACTTTTCTTCGGCAAAGGAGCAGACTTTTCTTCGGTAAAGCTGCAGTATTCTAATCAATATTGATGGAGCTATATTTGATCAAACAAGAACAGATTATGAAAAGAAGTGTAATTTTTATGAAGTGGTCAGTTTAATTATTTGGTTTGTTAGACATGCAGTCTAAACACATTTTCTTGTTCTGCCAATCACTTAAACTTAGACTTCATGTGTATCCTGAAAAATTAATCGTAGTTGCTGCAAGATAGAAAATATGTTGTGACTTTGTTGGACTATACATACTGTAATTTCTTCCAGACTTCCACCTGGGCAGCTGAGAATATTTGTAATGGTATTGGATCTTTGAACTTGTTTGTGGTAACTTTCGGGTAGCAAGCCGCCAGGTGTTGACTTTCAAAGCCATTGAGTGTGTGGCCTGTTTTTCTTTGCCATGTTGTTTACTTGAGTCAAAGTGAAGTTCTTGTTGGATGAAGACAAGAGTCTACTGATGTCCTCGGCATGACTGGGCATCTCACTTTCCCAGTTCATCATTTCGTTCCCATTCATCCAGACATGTATATGATGGAGAAGTGTGCCGTGTATGCACAATCCATCTGTAGATATTTGGCTCTCTGGCTCAGCCATGTGGGTTTGAGAGCGGTGGTATGTCCCTGCTTAGGTGAGGTGTGCCGCAGAACTAAGAAGCCACATGATAGTAGGTTAGTGTAAGTTATTGTATTCTGTGTTTTGGAGTGCTGGTTTTGTGTGCCAGTAAATTATTGTTTTATAGTAGCTCTAGTCTGCTTCGTTAAATAATGTTGAGCAATTATAAATGTACGGATGGAAAGAAAATAGAACTGTACTTAAATTTTGTTTCGATAAAGAAACAGTAGTTGCGAGACATGAAAGATAAATTTCTGAGTTCAGCAGATGTCTAAGTGCTTATAAAATGTTCGTTCAAATGACTACGATTAGAAGTCGAGGTACTATAGTGTAAAAACCACCTTTCTGCCTAAAAAATTAACATAAATGTGAATATTTTAATGTTAATATTCTCAAGAAAAGTTTTAATAAAATGTGTTAACAATTAAATTTATTCTAATTTTGTTCCTGGACTATTTTGGTTTTGTGTAAAGTAAATATTCACAATAACGAATCTACCAAAACAAACAGTTTGTCTTGAGTCAGCTCCGTAAGGATGCTCAAAGGAATTTGCAGTGGCATGATTGAAAGGAGATATGAAGTGTTAATAACCACTAGATGTATACATTCCTGGGAGTGGTGACTAAGTTGAAGTGGTACGCGGCCGAATCATATGCAGCTTAGCTTCAACTATTTGCCATTGACTCAGCAGTGAACATTTTTTTTACGTGGGTGTCAAAATGTGATGGCACTGCTCCCCTTCACACACATACTGCAGTTCGTTGCGCCCACGCCGACCACGTGCTCGCACAAACGCACCCTCGGTAATTCGCCCGTAGAGTTATATTAGATGTAACCTGCCCTCAGCTAGCTGTAGTTTCAGTGGTAGAGTCACAAGTTCTTACCTCAGTGTCGTGGGTACGAGAAGAGAAGAGCGAAAACCAATATTTACCTCGTTGGGGATACACAGAGATCTTTATTACCAATAAATGATAAAAGTACCATTCGGCTGCACAATGTTTATTGTATTCACAGATTCAATCTCAACAACACCATTACAGATCCCTGTACAACACACGTGGTGGGCTCTCACCTCAAGCCTACATCTAATTTATACTGCAAAACGAAAAGCTAAATTCGGAACAATAGTATTATTTGTGCAGCCCGATGGCTCACGTTACCAGAAAATAGAATGCTATAGCCCCGATGTTAAAGGATCTCCATGGCACGTGTGCCCACGGGAGCTCTCCCCGTACGCGTCCGATCACTTCGACATTCAGATAGCTAAGAAGGAAAACATCCAGGATGCTGGACTCCCAGCATCCTCCTCACTTCTCTCCGGAAGTGCCCAGAGATGGCGCACCACAACACGATCTCCATAGGTTAGCACTCTACCTACCGAGAGCATTCCTAAACTCATTGAAATGATTGTTCCATCTGAGAAAACACATTATCCCAGTCTCTACTGACACAACTCCGTCACGCTCGGCGATCCTTGAGACTGTACATATCTCTGGGCAACTAACAAGAAGGAAAAGTTACAAGATGGCTTCCCCCTTCAATGAAAACAATAACAAATGATTCCACATACACGATTACACTTTCCTTAGCCCGGAATGCTCTCGCCTGTCACACATTGCACTCAAATTGTTAACAGAAATTGCTCGTATTTATGGTGCAGCCCACCGCTCGTAAATTAATAGGTTCAACGCATAAGTTATTGTGGAAATTACGTCTCGCTTAACTGAAAGTGTTCTGCTGTACGCCTGCCTTGGTCTACACCAACATTGAGGTGTTAAGTCCCGGCTCTGCAACTTAGGTACTACTCACATGTCTTTTCTTAATTCTAACACTCGGTGATCTCGACGCACTACATTCGGCAAGCCAGGTTTCCCAAGCACTGGGCGACACCTAACCTACACCCTTCCATTATAGCTAGTGCCCCACGAAGCATCTCGGGATCCCATTAGACCTATGCAGACGCCGAAAACTATGTATAAACGTATTTCAAAGTTACGGAAGTTAAGATTATGGTTACGTTACGTTTATGCCAACACGAAGCTACAATTCCGCACAACAACAAATTTGGAAAAATTAAATAGGGAGTGTAGGCCAAGTACCTTACAAAAAGAAGGGCACATTTTGGAATTTAACAGAAACATTTTTCAAGTGATACTTCGTTAACAAGGCTTCACGTATTACAATTTATTTTTTCCCTTCTCTTCCTTTGTTCTCGTTTCCATTTTTTCCAGCCCTTAGCAGTATACACTGTACTTACTTCTTACCATGAAAAATCTGGTTTTCAGTCAAAGTGAATAAAACAGTTTACAAATAAGGTAGTGTTCAGAATTTCTGAAAGCAACTGGTTTGTAAGGCCACAGTACAATAATTATATAATTGCAAGACTTTGAAGAAATAAGGTTTTTAATAGCTTGCAAAATGTGATTTTGTAGTACCTAAATCTCAAAAATGAGCAGTGCCATTAATGTAGCTATATTGGTAACTGCTTGCTGCAAATACAGAAGCCATCTTTCTTTTATTTTAAATGTTGAGTAGGGTAGTATTATGGTAGCTTCATGTGCTTGAAGGGTAAAAGAGAGGGGGAGAATTAAGGTAACATCATGCTAGTTAACAGAATAGTAAAATTGTGAGGTTAGTGGAACACACTCCCTGTAGTCTGTGTGATGTGCTAATGCTGTAGAGCTGATTGTGCCTGTGACGCTTGCCTGCCGCTCGCTCTGTATGTGATGTTGTCGGGCCTCCCCCGCCTCTGGGTGGTTGATGGTTTCAGTGCCTGCTGGTAGTGTGTCTGCTACTTACCATCACTACCACCACCACCACCACTGCTGCCAACATCCTGCCCACGCCTGTGCCACGCATCATCTTCCAACACCCACTCCATCCCAGAGACGACATTCTGTGTCAGGTAGCGTATGGCGCGAAAGCGTAGTACCAGTAGTGGACTTGCGTGTTCGCATGGCGTGCGCACTTACCCTTCCTAGTTCGGGAGTGGCCATGTATCCGTAACTTTAGATCCTCCCTCTCATCCGTCGCTGAGTTTAATTTAAATGTGATGCAGATTTATTTCCGTGTAAGGATATCCTTAATGCTCATTCGAAAATTTATCATTGTTTACTGCCAGATTTATGCAGTCTGTCAAGTATTCTTTTCAGCAAAACGTAGCTATTGTGTAGACGGTAACCAAATAGCAGTCAATGTGAATTTGTTTGTGGCTTGAAATTTAATTGTAATATTCTATTACATAAAAATGTCCACTCAGTGTGTAGTTTTAATTAGACCAGACATTTATGTTTATCGATTTAAATCGGCGTGCAGTCACTCCAGGACTAGGTCAAAGCACTTAAAGTTAAATTCTTCCTACTGTCCTGTTAGTTCATCGTAACTTTACTTCAAATTATGTGGATTTTTTTTTTTGCAGTTTAAAGTTTTAATATGGTTATGAATTTTATGAGCGAGGTAATAGTTGGTTAACTCTGTCATTTTATTGGTTTTGGCTTGGATATTGTGTGAAGTAAAATTTTTTCTTTTGCGTAGCATTGTTTGTGATTGGGATGAATGTATGTAGTTTGTTCTCAAATTTAATTACACACTTAAATAAAAATTTTTAATTGAGAATATGACTGTGTACATATTCTTTTTCAGTTTTCAACACAGGTAAGTTTATTTGCAGTTCTGAAGAATTGTTGACTGATATTTAATGACAGTGCTATCATAGCCTTGTGAAACTGTAAAATCTATCAGTATAGAAATATCTCAAAGCATTTGTTGTTTACTCAGTCACTGTTATTTTCACTTCTATGTCGTAGACTGCCACCTTATATTGGCCTACTGCATTATTTATCCTTATTACTATTTTACTTAAAGATCTTATTGCAACATTTTGAGAAGTAGCTGGTGTGGTGTAGTGAATTGCAGAGAATTGTGAACTTTCATTTGGTGTAGGTGCATGGTTCATGTTTGAAAGGAATGTACATGTGTGATATTTGGTTTTACTTTTATATGTAAAACTAACAAAGTTATGCATGAAATGTTTTGGTTTTGGTGTTGAGAACTTGAAAAGTGTATTATTCTTACATTATTATGAGAGTATTGTGAAGTATTGTGTGACACATCTGAGACGTAACACATGTCTGTCAAACTCAAATAGAATAGAAGCTCGGGATACCACGCTTCGATAAACCGTGCATTCTGCTATATCACGGGGTAATTCATGTCCACCGAGCTAATGTACCAGAAACTTCACAATCCTACTTTGTACTTCAAAGAGACATTTGTTTTGCCGGTCAAACGATCAAACGAGAGGGGCGGAGAAGGACAAAAGGCAGCGGACAGGGAGCGGTAATGCACGTGTTCAAAGTTTGACAGGCCGGATGTGTTTATTAGTCGCCAGCAGTCTTGACGTCTCGCTGTGCAGCGGTGCGGAATAACTGGCACTACGGAATTCACAGCCGCTACGTAGGTGGGAAGTGATAGTCACAGCTGACGACACACTAGCAGTGGCCAACAAGAATTTATTGCGATGAGTTCAGCTTTTATGTGGTGCAATGTCGCAGAAAAGAAAGGCTTATTCGGTTAAAGACAAGTTAAACATTATCGACATAACATAAAATATATTAGTTTAACAGTTACACTGGAGTACTGTATTACAGTCAGCCCACCTAATCCGCGGACTTCGTATCAGCGGTTTTCACCAACTGCGATTGAAAACAAGGGGGAAAAACATAAAATATAAACATGAAATTCTTAAGAATTCGTATTTTCGCACGAGCGCATTGTTTGCCGTACGAACTACTAGCGTGCCACTTGTGCACGAGAGAGCAGCTAGTTTCGTGTTGTCAGCCACTGTTATCTACTCCGTTACCCAATGTGCTTGGTGCGCGCGGTATGTTTGTTTACCAGCGGTCAGCGGATGGTGCGGGTGGCAGGTGCAAGGAAGCGATGCAGTGTCGAATGTGCAGGTGGCGGTACTTCACTTGCATAGATTTTATCGCTTGCAGCACGCTTCCAAAACTAAATTATTTGACGCGGGCTGCGTTGCCTGTTGCCTGCCCGCAAACTGCTTCCATGGAAAACACACGCGTGTATTTTATTACATTGTCTTGTTTGCCCGCTTGCCGCCTGCCCGCATGTAGTACACGGCCCTGAAGGGCCTCTACTGTGTGCAATTATACATGATTCCGGGGCCTGCAGCGTAATGTTTCCTAAAAAGAAAGACTGTAGTGTTCCTTCTAAACCGAAGAGCATATCGCAAAATTCTTACTTTGACTGACAAAATGAAAAAGCTACAGTTAATCAAAGACATATCTGTGCAATTGGCAGCAGGTACAGGGAAATAAAACGAGATTGAGCTAAGTTAATTTAATTGCAATCAGTGGCGCTGTATTAAAACGGAAACCGCTAAAACTTTGTCCTTAGCCATGTTTACCAGTGGATTTAAATTTTTCAGTGACATGTATGAAAAAAAACCGCATCAAGTCTATTTTAGTATAATCAGTGATGCCGTATTAAAAACGAAACTGCTAACATTGTTAATTATGGTCAAAATATCTTATGTTTATGATACAATTCTTTTCTGTAATTGATATGCACGTCATACAAGCAAGAAATATTTAGAGACAAATGCAAAATATTCACGCCTGTGTAGTCGTAATTGTGTTTGTTCCACTGTTGTTTTATGTAGTTGACAAAGATAAAGTACGCATTACACGTGAAAAATAGTGTTATCAGATGCCATTCTATCAACACTTGTGGAGACACACACTGTCTGCCCAGCGTACGTCCTTGGCAGTGTAGGGGGGGTGGAGAGATAGCGCGGCGGATTAGGCCCGTGCTGTGTTGTAACATCAGTAGTAGCCGACCACCTGGCTCGCTTGCACTGTTGCCAAGTCACTGCGACCACTCGCAGTGTGGCTGCCACTGTATCTAACTTGCGCCGCAATGCACACGCTACGTGTAATTTGTACGATATTTAAATGTTGTGGGACACTTTACGAACGTATTAAATATCTGTACCTCGCACAAATATACAAGTAACATTTGAGATTAAGAGTTAAATTTTTTTTATTAGTTGTATGTAGTGGTTTATGTAGGTTATTATGGTGTCTTGAATATACGCATTTTTCGTTATCCGCAGATTTCCTGGAACGAAATACTGCGGATAAGGCGGGCCGACTTGTAAAGGATGATGGTTTAACATGATACGGTGGCAAATAAGAACATTTCGGCGCTAAATAGCACTTTATAGAAATTTTTTTTGTTCTTTCTGGTCTATCTCGGTACAGCGCGCATAGGCTATAGCGCAGGATAGATTTTAGTCTCCCAACATGAGCGCTTTATCGAACTTATACTGTATTGTGAATTTATGCGTAGAACTCTGTTACTGTGAAAATAGTTGTGATCATATGCGTACTTTAAGAAACAATTGTGCTATGATTTCGAAGATTCGTGGTTGGTATAACTTAAAGAATGGAAGGTAATGCTACTAAAAACCATTCTCTTAGATTAATCAAGTGTGAGCATAGTCATGCTATTTTACATTGAGAAACATTTGATTACTGTTTGGTAGTTTACAGCTGTTTTTATCGCACTGCTTTTGTATACGTGGCTCAGAATCAATATGAGACAACCTTAGTGCTGTAGGAGTTTTGTCACATGAAAGTTCATGATTTACAAACACAACTAGGCAAATAGGACCTGAAATTTATTCCGGTTAGTGCATTCCTTGATTGCTTGTATAGGTGTTTGGCTCATTGGTCAGTCACTAGCCTCAAAATGCTGGGTTCCGTCGTATAATTCCATGTTTATTCATGTCTAAGTTGTGGTTTGGTGATTATTGTATACGGACTGGAACACAATGCCATGATACAGAGATTATTGGAAGGAACTGCCATTCCATCATCTTCATTCTACCTTATCCACAGAAAAATTACTGGCCATTGGTAGTAATTATAGTAAGTTTAAAAACATAATTTTCTTTGCAATGGGTAAATACTTCAGTTCCTGTAAGTGTATTTAATTGGTATGTGATCAAATGAAAATTAGCCCGAGCATGATTTTCATGTTTTGCTTTACCACTCGCTGACATTCAGAACCTAATTAATGAGATCACTTCTGCAGCAATTACAAATAATAAATATGAACATTCATTCCTTACTGTGAATATCCAACCAACACTATGTATTTATGTGTAAGCCTACCAAGAAGAAAGTGGTCAGTGGTAAGAAATGTTATGAGCAATAACATACATTTAAAAATCTTGATATATTAATGAATGATGATAGATTCAGATATGTTCTGTGCGTTTCATTGTGCTGTTATTCATTGACATGACATCTCGGTTAAGGGGAGCATATGTCTCCCCCAACCCCCACGAACTTTCAACTACATAATTATATTATTTTTATCTATAAAACAAAAATTTTTCTGCAATGATTTCTCATTATTTGAAAAACCGTTGTAGATTATTTGTCTATATTAAACTTTCAAAAATACTGTATTGTGTTGTTAAAGAGTTGCAAAAAATTATTAATTTGAGATATCTAAAAAAGTCGCTTGCTGTGGAAATTGTGCTGCGTTATGGTAAAGAGAGAAATTTCGGTCAGTCATTAGTTGTGTGATGTTGACGAATGTTGAAATTGTTACGAAAGTAATTAAATTGAACATGCAATATAAGTTTTATACCTTGTAATGAAATACAACATGGTGAATTCTTTCTCAGACTTGTGGATTTATTAGAAAATTTTATTTACATTTATCACAGTGGTAAGTGGTGAATTTTTAGAAAAAAAACACAAAAGGTATACTTAGCTATGGGTAAGAATCAACTGTGAGCCCCTAAATATTTTTTTTAAAATTAAATTGTTTAGATCCTGTCTGATGTCATTAAAAGTTTGTGATGCGAGGTTGATTCTGTGATGAATATCATAATTTATGCTCGGGTGGGTGTAGATATGTGTATGATAGTAATCTAACCAATTATAAAGTGTTAGTACTGTACTTCTTCATAATCATATTAAATTACAAGGAAAAATAAAACTCATAATGTTGATAGTTTTTCTGTATATTTGTTGGTTTTTTGAGTACATGGTGGTTTCACTGAATGAGAGCTTTAATGGTACATCCTTCACAGTAGGTGCTTACACAGTTGGTTCAGGAGAAAAAAGGCCACACAAAACTAGAAAATATTAAGTTATATAGAAATATATATTAGCACTTGAAAACTAATAGAAGAATTATGAGAACATTAAATTGTAAAATATAATTACATAGAACTTGTGGTCTCAATATCACTTGGGTTACAGTGTAAGGTTCTAAAACATTTGGTTGACATTAAATTAACAAAATACATTAATGAAGCAAATATTTACACTAGAAAGCACTGGAAATACATGATAAAATAATTGCAAATACTTGCTTAAAAATAATGCGTGAAAATAGAAATTCAATAAATAGTTTTTTTATGTGTTTCCGTGCTCAATGACATGTGTTCTAATGCCATATAGTGCTGCACAAAACACTTGAAGAAACACTCACAAAAACACTGAAATACAATTGGATACAAAACATTTGGTATTAAAGAAAAACACTACAAAACACTAGCACGTACTATTTAAGTGGACATCTCAGTATGGCACTGGTACATACTTCCGGCTGCTTCCTGCTGTAGGCGTCACCGGCACAGTGCGGGAAAGCGGTTTCCTCGGGAGTGTACAGTATGGCAGACGGACTGTGGGAAGGTGGCATGCCTGGGTATGCGTTACATGTAACAAATTAGACGTGGGTTCAGAAGCCTTACTGTCTATGAGTACAGTCAGCTGTTTAGAAGCCCATTATACACGATAATCCCGGTAACTGTAAGTTAAGATTTAGTGAAATAAATCTTAAAAAAATCGCCTTTGTCTAATGTGTTTGTTTTATAAACTATTTGTCTATCTTACTTACATCAAGTATTTAATATTTACATAATTTGTTCAAGTTTCAATTAAGAAGCGGGAAATATGTGCTATGTTGGTAATTGGTTGTTAATAATATTTAGTTTTTGTGTAAAATATTTTATATTTGGATAAGGTATGATGCCTCTTCATTAAATTTCTTACAGTATTTATTCTTTTAGACAACACTGGTTGGTACATATGTGTATTAAAACAAGGTAAAGAGAATGAAACTTCCAAAGATGGAGGTTGTCAGTTTTTTTATAACAACGTGCTTTCATGTTTTCAGTTTTGTCAGGCATATTTTTTTTGCAAAAGAATGGTGTTTTTCATTGTTTGGTATATGAAAGCAGTAAAATGTGTATTAAAGGTGTAGTAAAAAAGGATGTTATGACTTGGTGTTTGGCAAAATTTTTTATAATTGCTTGTTTACTGAAGAGTGTTCAATGCAAGCAGTATGCTTATGCTACAAAGTTAAGTTTTATTGGTGGGGGGAGTCAGGAGGGATGGTATCTATTTTTAGCAGGACGTTTCTCACAGTACAATGCTCACCAAGAAAATCTCAACATGGGACTCACAACAAAAGTGGAACAACTACTTACATTTTTCAGCAGTTTTTCCTCAATTTTTTAAATTTTCTGACAGAAATTTTTTTATTGTTCCTCAAGGAAAAATGGTGAAAAAAGCGATGGTAGTAGTAAAGGGCATAGTAAGGAGATTTTTAGATATTATAATGTAAAAAATGCAAATAGTATTTTATTTTGTATTATTGTTTTGTATTGTTTTTCCTCGCACACTAATTCGGATGATCATGATGATCGGAATAGCGAGGTTCTAGTGTACGTCTAGTTTGGGAAAAAATTTTTGGGTGTTTGAATGAATTGTCATTTCTGAGATTCTTTGCTATAGCGGAGGTCAATTGCCCAAAGTGCTAAAGCCTAGCTAGAAATATGATTTGTGGCAAATTAAGTAATAAAATGAGATAAATGTGGATAAAACATATGAGAAGGGAAAGTTAGTAATGTACTTACACTAGATTGTTCATGGTTATCTGTTAGTTTGTTTTCACTGTGGGCATATAATACATATAGTGAAATTGATAACATAAATTGTATGGCCAAATTTCTTGTACTATTGTATGATTACGTGCTTGTTTTATTTGTTGTCAAGTTTGAAGTTGGTTGTAATTTTCTGGTTGTGTGATCTTTCAGGTAACCCTAGTTTCATGTGTTGATTATAGTTATTGTAGAGTATTTACTAGTAACATGCATAAAGTGACAAAATTAAAATCAAAATCATGATAAAAGTAATTCACACACATTTTTAGAAACTGCGGAGCCTACATAAATACGCTTGCAAATTCTGACCTGTGTTAAGTAATATTTTTAATCCCTAACATGTTTGGTCAGCTTAAAATACTAACATATAATTTAAATAAAATTTAGAAGGTAAATAACAGTGTGTGTTTACATGCATTAGAATGTTATGGGGTGGATACCCACAAGTGGAACTTTAATTGGGCTTTAGAAAAGTGTGAACTGAAAGTACTGGATCTGTTTCTGTATTTGTGTCGGTTCATATGAAATATATCAGGATGCAGTTTTTCTCGTGTGATACCTTAACAGTGTGAAATAGTCAAATATTCTATTTCTGCCACTCAGGGCTAACTCAGGAATCATCTGATGTTAACTGGTTTCCGCTTGTGCAAAAACAATGTGCACTTAATCACGCAGTGGAAAACCTTGCAGAATACTGTATGTCATTTTTGCATCCCTCGAGCGATTTAACACACCATGACTCTGTTCTGTAATGTATTGCTGGTTTTTCTGTGTTCCTCCCAGAAGACCTTCATGACACAGTTCTGTACAGCCTCAGTGTCCTGGTGTTCTTATTTTGAAATTGTCATGTTAACACTGCATCTTTCTTTACGTCACAGTGTGTGCAGGTGAAGATGAAATTGACTATCTCTGTTTTGATCAAATTGGTATTTAAGTAACACGTGGTAGAAACTTAGTTACCGGTTTTCTTTTATGGCATTTCTGCAGCAGCATTGCAATTGTTGTAAGTTCAGTATATAATTATTTGGTTGGCTTGAGAATAGGAGTCTTAGGGTGCTGTCTAATCCCTGCTGCCAGATGGTGTCATTCATCAATTGTGCATAATTTTTTTTTTCTGCGGACAAGGT
Organism: Medauroidea extradentata; assembly: GCA_003012365.1. Lineage (NCBI taxonomy): Eukaryota > Metazoa > Arthropoda > Insecta > Phasmatodea > Phasmatidae > Medauroidea > Medauroidea extradentata. Next base: position 14,467 of record PNEQ01000294.1, read on the forward strand.
TAAATCCCAAGATTGTCCATCCTGATTTAGGTTTTCCGTGGTTTTCTAAAATCACTCCATGCAAACGTTGGAATGGTTCCTTAATAAAGTCCATGGTCAACTTCTTTGTATTTTTTTAATCTAAGTTGTGTAGCTGTCTCTAATGACTTCTCTGTCTAAGAGACGTAAAGCTCACTTACCTTACCTATTTCTGAGTGTGTAGGAATGATTTTGTGTTGGACTGGTAGCTTTTCTTTTAACTATGTTTTTGCTGTTCCTTTTCGTGAAAGTGAAAATAATAAAAATGGACATTTCCTCTGTCAATTACAAACAGGGGCAAGATATTTACACCACCTGACAGACAAGTAGCTTTTCATCATCTCCATTATTACATCTTAAAATAAGGTTATCGCTGAAGTGACATGTCCTATATATGTGCCTTGGATGTGCAGAATGTCACAGCCAGATGGATTTCTAAACTGGTTATACATTACCTAGAAATGTGCAATGTGACCGTGCCAATACTGCACTGTGGTTCAGCAGATGATTGATATCATAGTGACTTTATCAACAACCTCCATTTTTCTCATTGCTGCGAGTGCCATAACTGCCAGTAAAGGGTAGACGGTAACTACAGTTGGGCTAGAGAAGTTCAAATGCATGGAGTTCCTAATGGTTGAGGGATGCACACTATTTACAACTGTTGAAGTAATTATGCACAAATTAAATTAAACATTAATTTTTTTTCCACCAAATTTTTAGTTTTACGTATTTGACTGTTAAAATGTTAATTTTTTTGTAGAAATTTATATTATGCATTCTTGTAATGAAAAAAATATATACAGTATTCACTATAATTCTTAGAATAATCCACGTGTTCCTGCCGTCGGGCTGGGTCACATTGTGTATCGGAGAAGGCTGGGGTGAAGCTTGGACTGGCTGCTTGACTAGTGAGATATGCCTGTCACCCATCTGGCCTGAGGAATGGATGAGGTGATGGTGAGATGAGTGTGGAGCAGCGATGGAATGAGAGAGGTGTGGAAATTGGGAGTGCTCCAAGAAAACCCACAGGCTAATGGCGACATCCGCCACATTTCCCACAAGCAAAAAATCTGGAACTGAACCCACCGGGGATCAAACTCGTGATCACCTAGGAAGGAGGTGATAGGTCTGACCCCCCGATCACCGCAGCCCTTTTATAAACATCATTATTGTACTAAACATTTTTAATGTAAAATACTACAGTGCTTGACAGGGGTGCAGTGTTTATGTGCAATGCTGACATTACTGGTTTTTATAGATTCTTGTGGGATAGCCATTACTGCCTATGTTTTAACGCCTGACACAAAAAGAGGGGTGCCATGTCTGTCTGTGTATCTGTGGGTCTGTCTGTGGCATCGTAGCTCCTAAACAAATGGATTGATTTAGATGCATTTTTTTTGTTGGAAAGTTGACTTGATCAAGTGTGTTCCTAGCTATGATTCAAGGAAATCAGTTCAGCCGTTTAAAGATCATCAACTCTTTTGTAGTTACATCTTAAAGTTAGATAGAAACTTGTACTCACAGAGTATCATGGAGGTTGACAGTTACACACACGAAAAGGACGACACATTTTGCGCGGAAGCGTGAATCACTATGTTTTGCCACACATGGCTTCGTCTGTCGAAGAGAAGACACTGTACTGTAATATGGTGGACGGTAATTGGTTAACCAGCGGCCAGGAAGTGAACTAGAGGTAAGCGGCAGATTTGAAAATAAATTGTGGTTATTGGAGGTTGAGGCCAGGTGGCTGTCGGGATTTTGTTATGTATTGGTGCGTCAGTTCCAATCTCCTTACTTCTGCATTATTGATGGATGGTGTTAAGGATTTCACCACTCTGGTTGTGTAGCATGAATCAAAATCTAGATTGTGGGATGCTGCATGAGCTGCAACTGGCTTGTCTAGTGAGTCCACATTGGTACTAGCTAGGGCCTTTTTGGTGTCGGCTCTGTGGCCATTCATCCTGTGCCTGAGGGTGTTGGTAGTGAGACCAATGTACTCAGACAAGCAATATTTACACTGTAGCTGGTAAATGAGGTTCTCTGTGGCACAGTAGTAGCTGCCCAGGATGGATTAGGTTTGGTTAATGAGTCTGCTATTGAACGACGTGGATGGTTGGTGTATGGCACAAGTGCCGTAACGTGGACTATTGCACGGATGTGACCCCTTGGTAGTGGTGAATGTATTGACTATTGGACTAGATGGTAATTTGGGGCAAACAAGTTTGTTTCGGAGATTCGGAGGGCGTTTGGAGATCAGTCTAGGGGCTTTGGAAAATAGGTTCTGAGCGAGAGGTGAAAGGTTTTGTGACCAGAGTTGAGAATGGCTTTGAGTTTGTCCAGACCTTCATGATAGGATACCACTAGAGGTATGTCAGTGCTGCTGGTTTTGGTGGGAGTCCCCTTATCAGAAATGGCTAGTTGGATTTGGTTGTGGACCAGTTGTTTTGGGTATCCTCTGTCACAGAAGGCCTGAGCTATATGGTCACACTGTCTGTTAAGGTCCTCCTTAATAGAACGTATTCGTTTGGCTCTAGTGGCAAGGCTGTATGGTAGGGTTTTTTTTAGCATGGAATGGTTGATAGCTGTTGAAATGAAGGTATTGCGGACTGTTAGTGGGTTTGGTGTGAACTGATGTTTGAATCAGGCCATTGTGGAGGGTGAGTTCCACATCCAGGAATACTGCGTGAGACTGCGAGTATGACCAGGTGAAATCGAGCATATTGTGGGAGTTCAGGTCATCTAGGAAGCTGGTAAGGGTATCTTCTGTGGAGGTCCAGATCATAAAGATGTCATAAATTAAGTGCATCCAGCTGAATGGTGATGTTGGTTGGAGGTTCAGAAAGTTTTCCTCCAGTTTGCCCATGAACAAATTAGCATAGCAGGGGGCCATACAAGTATCCATGGCTGTTCCTCTGACCTGTAGGTATACTTTGTTCTGAAACCTGAAGCAGTTGTTGGTTAATGTGAGTCTGGCTAGTTCGACTAGAAATGCAGTGGATGGTTTGCTGTCCAGAGATCTTTTGTTGAGGAAGTGTTCTATAGCTGATGATTGTGCTGTGTGTGGTATGTTGGTGAATAATGAGGTGACATCAGTTGTGACCAGATATAAATTGGGAGGGATGGTGTCCAGGTTTTTAAGGTGTTCCAGAAAGTGGCTTGTGTCTTTGATGTACGATGGTAGCTGTTGCACCCATGGTTGTAGATGGGCGTTCACAAGTGCCGAGATACGTTCCGTCGGGCTGCTGCATCCTGCCGCGGGTGGAAGGAGGGTGTGCTGGCCTTCGGGCCTAAAACTTGCCGTATCCTGCCACGATGGGGCGTCCTGGAGGTGGCCGTTGTTGCTTGTGGATCTTGGGTAGTAGGTACAACACAGGTGTGGTGGGGTTTTCAGGAGTGAGAAGTTTGACAGATTTTTCAGAGGGGCCCTGGAGAGGTCCTTGTATGGAAACAAAGTGTCTGATTTGCTTGCAGAATGTGTCTGTGGAGTCTGTAGGTAGAGGTCGGTAGGTGGTGTGATCTTTCAGCTGTCTCTCAGCCTCAGAGATGTAGTCACAGTTATTAAGAACAACAGTGGTGGAGCCCTTGTCAGCAGGTAGTATGATAATGTTGCTATTGTTTTTAAGCTGCTTATAGCTTTACGTTCAGCAGCTGATAGGTTCCTATTGTTAGGGATCGTCTGAGTGAAGGATGGATCTGAGACATTGACCAGGATGAAGGAGATGAATTGTTCCAATGGGTGTGAAAGTGGAAGTGGGGGTGGGTCTCAGTTGGATGGTGGGTTAAATTTCACCAGGGCTGGGTCAGTGGTATTGCTGTTGTTTGGGGTTATCGACAGGTTACTGAAGAAATGCTTAAGCCTGAGGGTACGTGTGAAGCTCAGTACAACCTTGACAGTAGCAAAGTGGTCAAATTTTGTTGATGGTGCAAATGTGAGGCCTTTCTGAAGGATGCTGGTCTCTGCAGAGGTGAGGTTATGGCTAGATAGGTTCTGAGTATTGGGCTCTTCTTTTCAGTAATTGTCAGAGGTTTTGATGCTGGGGTTGGTAGTGAATGTTTTTTAGGCAGGACATTAGTTGTGTGAGCAGGAGTGGGTAGATTTAGCAAAGATGCCAAACATGGTTTCTGACCAATCAGCGGGAGAGCCAGTTTTGTTGTGGCAAGGTTGGTAGGTAGTGGGCCAGATTTCAGAGCAGATGTACAAAGTTTATTGAGTTTATCCAGCTTGGTTTGGTTCAAAGTGGTACTGCTCTTAAGTGTAGCAGCAAGTATGTGGCTGGCTTGTGGCAACAGAGGGGAGTGTGTCAGCATGAGCAATTTCAGGTTGGAAGTGAGGTATGTATAGTGATAGTTGACCAGTGAGATATATTCAGTATACATAAACTTGGTCAGGGCGTATGAATGTTGGCTGAATGGAATTTCGGCTTTGGTTCTGGCCTGCGGAGGCATGGGTGAGAGCGGTGGTTTTGAGGTTAGGTCTTGAGGGTGAAGGCCTAAACCGATACAGGAAGATAAAAAATGTGCGTGGCTGTTAGCGTTAAAGAATTTTTTGGCATGGAAGGCCACCTTTCGAAGTCAGAATTGTGAATGTTCTGCAGATTCCCGGGTTGGTTATCGCCGTCAGTGTTTTGTATGGTTGTAGTGGATATGGTGACCAGAAAGAAACAGAGACCAGCCAATACTTCTGTCACGGCAAAAAACGTGTTTGAAAAGTGAGAACGTAATAAAGACAATGAAAAAACACAGGAAAGTTGGATAGGGACACCGTGGATGGACCCAAGATGGCAGAAAAACAATGTGTAAACAATGTTTGATACAGGCAGACAAAGGCCGCTAGATAAGACATTGTACTGCAATATGGCAGACTGTAATTGGTTAACCTAGCGGCCAGGAAGTGAACTAGAGGTAGGCGGCAGATTTGAAAGTGAATTGTGGTTATCGGAGGTTGAGGCCAGGTGGCTGTCTGGATTTTGTTATGTATTGGTGTGTCAGTTCCCATCGCCTTAGATCTGCATTATTGATGGATGGTGTTAAGGCTTTCATCACCACTCTGGTTGTGTAGCATGAATCAAAATCTAGTTTGTGGGATGCTGCATGAGCTGCAACTCTTTTGTATTTTTTTTTTTAGTGAATGTGAGTAAATTCTACTGGTCTAATCGATTTGAATTTTTGTATCCTGTGAGTCGCTTTTTTAAATTTTTAGTTTGAGTCTTAACTTGTTAGATTTTGGACTCCTACAAGGAAATATGTCACTGCCCATTAACAGGAATCCCGAGTACTGAAGTGTTTTGTAACATTGCTGTTCATAAGTGTTGTTCAAAGTATTAAAAATAGTGTACAATATTGCTATTTTTATCTTTATTAGAGTATTTTTTGCTAAATAATGAGACAGAAAATCACAGATAGAAGGAAATAACTGTTAATTAATGCTCTTGTTTATTTTAAGGATGTCTAGTTTTAATTATTGCTTTGGTCTTTGAAAGAAATGAAGACTTAAAATTCTCATTGTACAGCAGTTGGGAACTGTGCTGGTGTTTTGCATAGTAGCACTGGTTGTTTTTTGTTAGAAATAGCTTTGGTATCTGCAGTGTGTCATGATATCATCATCAGTAGTTGATAAAGTAGTCTCAGGTAAATGTTCGGCAATTGTACACATGCTGCAGTGGCTAACTAGTGTGAACTTATTTGCTACGTCAAACCTCTGCGAAAGAGTAATGCATAATTAGCTGTTTTCGGTTAACTTGTTTCTTCAAATTATCATCGGCATCTTTTGCAGCACGGTGGTGCTTTCACCATATACGTATCCACAATTACACTTATGAAATCTCTCTCGTTGTGTAGCTCTATCTCATTTCCCATCCAATCCCACATTAATTTGGAGATGGGAAGTTGAACCATTAATAAAGAATTTAAGATTTGACATTTTATTAGGCTGAGCTTGATGGCATGTGCAGTTATAACAGTTTTTGTAAAATATTTTCCAACAATTTTAACATTTGAGGAAGTAATGTGGCCATTCTTACAGTAATTTCCTTCCTGGCAAACCTCGCCTTAATCTTGTTGTTCCCCAGCAGCATTTCACAAATTATTCTTGACTTAATCTTAGGTAATGGAATCAAAGTTTTAAAGTTTTCTGGTATCATTTGTATCACCCCCTAAATTTTGTTGCCTTCGGCACCATCCCCTTTTTTGAGTGTTTCAGGCAGTTCGAGAGATTCACCATGTGTGAAAACTAGTCCTGGTGTGTCAAGTGTGGAGGGGCAGGGATCACAAGTAGACCCCCTATCTTTTGACTACGTAGATTACTGCCCATGCTACTGCAAAATCTGCGTACGCCATGCCTGGCGCCAGCACCATACCGAGGAAGTCATCATACCACGTAGCCTTGCCAGGTCCTTTTACTGTAAGTCGGTGGGACTTGGCTGCCTTCTCCAGTTCTTCTACTGCTGTTGCTGCTGCAAAGGAAAGACCTGATAAAAATGGCAGTACATTGCTGCGCCCATGACAGGACCATAAGAAGTTGCACTGCCACCATCGATCACTGCCAATTTAATTGCACATCTTGCTAGTGTGTGCTTCCATCATTAGAAATTGGTATGCTATTGTAGAGATGTGAGGAAAGATATCTACTATATTTGTTATTGAGTCCTACTGCTTTGTGCAAAGTGGTTCCATTTATAATATGGTTTGTACAAAAAAAATATGACACTTGTGATAAGTAATGTAGGAAAATGCTGCCAAAGTGTTTAAGCATATATATTTACAGAAACTTTTGCAAGCTTTTAGTGATTCTTGCTTGCAGTAACAAATAGTTAACAATGGGGACAGATACAGTCGTGCTGCATATCATTAATTTGTTCTAATTCGTAAGAATATTAAGGACAGAATGGTAATGGAATTGAAGAAGAAATGTAAGGTGGTGATAAATGATTGAAGAACTCCTTATTACAGGGACAAATATTGCAATAATGAAAAATGAATTCTGCAAGGAATGGTACTAATGACGTTTTCAGTTTTCTTTCACTACCATCAATATGTGTGATATAAGTGTCTTATAATTCTGTGATAACTGTTATTATTAGCAGTAGACTCAATTATATTTGTTTCACTTCTAAATAAAACAATATAATACAGTATAACTTTTTCTAAATTTTTATTTAAAATTAGTTTTGATTAAAATTTCTTAAAATTTGAACTGATACAAATATAGAATGTTGAGGCTGTACTTATGGTATTATACAGATGCAAGAAATTTTTTGGACCTGTTTACAGTTATATTAGTACTAGATTTATGTGATGAAATATTTTTCTATTTCCATTTTTCGATCTCCGTCGTTATCTGTAATTAATTATTACTGAATTTTTTGTCTTTTTTAAAAGACGTTAACTTGCAGTAATCTTAGTTTGGTTCAGTTATATTGTCGTCGTTCGGAAAAAAGTTGTTTCGCATCAATAGCAACGTTGGAAGGCAGCTGTGTAAAATATTTTTTATACATTTTAAGCAAGATGGTTAAGTAGAAGTCAAATGAAGTTGTCAACATGTACAACATATTTCACGTGTTTCTTAAAACAACATCCAAATTGGTGTACATACTTTAACTGTGTCTTTCATTTTCACGAAAATTAAGTAAGAGCAAGCTGTACATATGTTTTAAAAGCACATTGAGGGGCATTCAAAACATTTTTTGGCCCACTTAGCAGTGATAAAGTTTGACTACACATGCAGCAGTACCTGGCATCCAAGAGGAGAAACAGTTGTCTAATTTGAAGGGCACGGGGTTACTGTCCCACCCCAAAGCTACTTGCTAGCTTCAGACTAAGATATCTGAAAATTTAAATTATAGCATGGCTATAATTTCTATTTAGTTTTCGATACATCCAAACGTATGGATAATCACAGAGAAAACTAAGTCAGGACTTGTCTGTAAGGTCGCTGCACCAATGAAAGAAGTTCTTTAGATTTGGCAGTGCTGGTATATTCTAAAATTCTTTTTCTCTTTAAGGTCAAGAATTTATATCTTTTGAGCTTATACAAAAACTTATTAGAGAAAATTGAAGCCATTATGGAACAAGAACTGCCTTCAGATTTCAGAGGTATGCACAGTTTGTTGTCTTACCTCAGATGAGTGAATTTTTTTATAAACTGCAGTATTTGACAAGAACAGGATAAGAAAAGCATAAGGCATTGATTCTTAAGGAAGTTTTTGACAGAAATCATGCTTAATAAGCGGAAAAACAAGACTTAAAACATAACTTAAGCAGTGTAAACATTACAAAGAAATCCTACAACACTCTTTATTTTAATGTTTCTGTGCCTCAGTTATTCAGCATCATATTTGCACTCGACACGTGGTGATCATAATCTATGGCCACCTCTTTGTTTGGCGAGTACACATGGTTTTATGATTTGACTGCATTCAAGATCATGTTTTTCTAGAGAATTCCTAGAAGTGCAATTCTTAATTTGGTCCAACTAGAACTTCTGATATTTTGATACTCTTCTCATATTTTCTTCAAGAAACTTGATGTGGGTGTGCTGTGTTATATCGTGAAGTGTAATTTAAATTGGTTTATATGTATTTTGAAACTTGATTATGTGTGCAGGTAAAATCGTACATTCATAGACAGTAAAGTTTGTTATCGTGAATGTTAAGGATCAAAAAATTTGAACATTGTGCATAGAACCATGTGCTGTCTTTAAAAGTTTTGATATGAGTAAGTACCTCAAAGGTTGTGTCTGGAGGGAAATAACCATACCAAAACAACTCTGTTAAACATTTCTTATTCTCAAAGGCAAGGAAACTTTTTGCCAACAGCCTTCTTTACATCCTCTTGTTAATAAACATATTAATAATTCTGAATAAAATTTTTTTATGGAAAGGACATAGTGCATTTTTATGGAAGATGATATACGGTAAAGATTTACTGTCTTGATATTTGACACCTCTGCAATGAAAGAAAACAAGTGTTTTGCTGAGAAAGGAACAAAAACGATAACTTCACCATCGTTAGCCTATTATTTTAGCGTCGTGCACATAAAAAATTATCTTGAAGCAGTGCTCATCGGCACAGTATCGTCTATGCTCTGTTCACCTCAGAAAACCACACTTTCCCAGTGCTATATGCCAAGCCAGCTTGATGTACATGGCCTTATTTAAGCTCAGAAAAGAAAACAAAACAAATTATTGCAAGAAAGAATTAAAATAACTATGTTAATTCTTCAGCTTAAACTTGTTCACTAGTCATTCAGCATTAATTTTTCAGAAGTTGTTGATTATTAGGTGAAGATAGGATGTTTTTGGAATAGCGACAAACTTAAAATGGTGCCATGATACATTCATTGGAACTATTTGTTTAATGCAAACTTGGATTTTTAAATATTAAATTTAATTACATAAATTTAAATAATATTTTTGAACATTTAAAGATAACATTGTAATTTTCGTACAGCTGTAATTTATTATGTTAATTTCTTTTATTTTATGAGAAGTTTGTTTTGAGTGTTCGTTTTTAAGTACAGCTGCCGGTGGCGCTGTAGGGGGGAAGCTTGGTGGAAGGAGAGTGAGAGAGTAACTGGCAAGCGAGGCAGATGTTTGGTTTGAGATGCCGGGAATGTGATTATATTGTGAGTGGAATAATCGACAAATAAAACAAGTGTATAATGGTTGACTGATTTATTTATGTCTTGCGAACCCAGTGACATAAATTACCCTGATATGAGAGAATCTTCATGTTCACGTGGCCGGAGCAAAGATGGGCATTAGATAGCAATGTTGACCCACTACAATAGGTGTTTTGCCACTACAGGTTTTGAAAGCAAGATCAATAGCAAAACTCAGTTTAGCCCACCGTCTTTAAAAATAATATGAACCCATCATTGCCAAAAGAAGTTTTAATTTCCATTAAAGTAACTGTGCTGCTGAGACTGCAGTCAAGATAGTCAAGAGCTTTTTTAAAGAAAAATAGATGATATAAATATTTGGATTTGTTGTTGTCCAGCTGCATATCATTCTTCAACCTTAACAGTTCAGTACATCTTTTGTCAGAAAGATGCCACAGGAATATTATTCTTATGATGCCTATAAGTTGAAACAAATGACTATTCATTTCCACTGAAGAGAGGAAAACAATTTGAACCGATAAGAATTTGGATAACACCACAAAAATTGAACTATGCAAAGAGTACAAGTAAAAAATATCAAATCACTTATCTCATCAGACAATGAGGATAGCCACATTAGGACCTTGTTTACATTGGAGGGCGACCATAAAAAAAACAATGTTTTCACTGACTAGTATTTGGGAGAGAAACCAAACTCTGCAAATGCAAGGGAATACTTCCAACTTCTGTACATGCATCTACAATCAAGTACTAGATGACCTAACAAAAATTTCTGTCTGTACACACCAAACTCCACGTGGTAAACATTGCTAGACAAAACCCATCAACATCTGGAGTTTCGCAGTAGCTGCAACTCAGTTATAATAACCAACATGCCATGAGGACCACTCTGATATAAACAGATCATAAATAGTCTTGGCAGAGTGAATGGCATGTAGGTATTTAATAATGTGATTGTGTGGAATTGTTGCGACATTCATACTGTTTGGAGAAAAGAAGATTCTTGAATTTTGGAAGAAATTTGTATTTGTCGTCGTTCGCAATTACATTCCTCCTTTTTAAACTTTTATTGCAAATTTTTTGTTCTGTGAGAGTAATGAGAGATAAATTAATTTTGTAAAGAAACTGTGTTGTAAGTACTGTACTGCTACATAATATATCACAGCATTGAAAGCAAAACCTATTAAGAAAATATGTGCAAACAATAATTAAGTACTACTGTATCTTCATTTTAAATGAAAGAAATTGTGGGACAGTATTCTCAGAAATCTTGGTTCTCATTTTCTTGAGGGACAGACATTGTTTCTGAAATAGCAGTCTGTGTGGTATGTCTATTCACACTCTCACTCACTCACTCACCCGCTCACTCGCTCACTGTGTCATGATAGCTTTATGTTATGCAGAACTTGGTTCTGCTTTCCTTGTCCTAGTATGTTGACACATTATTTACATTAGTTTCCTGTGTCTTATATACCATGGAAACGGGGAGAGTCCTGCTAGGCAATCAGGTTGTCCCATGGTTTGTGGTCATGAGGATAGCCTGCATATTATAGTTCTATGATGAGATTATTTTTACATTGTAACTGTAAAACAAACTGAACTTGCTAGTAGTAGTTGCATAATCAGAAAAAAAAGTAACATTGCTTGAATCATGGCAAAAATTGATTCAGTGCATCTTTGTGTATATAGTATTTGGAAAAAAACCCTTTTATTACAAGCAAAGTTGGTAAAAATACCCATTATCTAGCAACAAGGAATTTTAATATTATAGTAAAGTAAGTATGTACTAATTTTTTTACCGTGTATTCCATTTTTATTCGTTAACAATTTTCCAAATACGTACTTTATACAAACTTGGTATTATTACATTGCAAAATCATTCTCCCATCATTTCACCACAATAATTTTTTTCAGTCCTTTATGTTGCATATATTTTTGCTTCCATTGACCTGTTAATGTGTGGCACAATGTGTTATACCGGTATTTTAAGTTGTGATTGTTTTTATAGGTTGGATAGGCTAGACTGCAAGTAAAATCACTTCCATTGATGTAGTTGTGTATGCCAGGCATGTCTTTTTTGACTATATTTGAAGTTGTCCTGTAAGTTTATTTGTGTATACCACGGCCGTAGAAGAACAGGTCTGGACACTCCCCTATCTAACAATGTATTTTGCTTGACCCCCTTGTTGTTTGGCTGTAGTTCGTCAAGTTACCGAGAATGTTGTACTTTTTGGCGCTGATTTCCGGGCGGTCGGACTCAAACTCCGCCCATTTTTTTCCATTGTTAAATTTATAAAGTAAATAAAGATTGCTGGAGCCTTTTCTTAAATTTGTGAGCGAAGAAAGTATTTCATAAATAGATCAAAAAATAGGTTTTGATAAATTGTTTATCTTAGCGGAAAGGAAGTGGGCGGAGTTTAGTCTGACCGCCGTAACATCAGCGCCAATAAAACACAATATTCTCGGTAACTTGGTGAACTACAGACAAACAACAAGGGGGTCAAATATGCAGGCGAGTGTCCAGACCTGTTCTTCTACGACCGACCGTGGTGTATACTTTACGTACTAGTTGCACTTGCTTCTCAACAATATAAGCTATTTCACAATGAGGCTTACCGCCATCGAGATATTTATTAGCGTCTTGCGATATACTTCACCATTCTTTGTGTCACTGTATGTGTACAGTATCCAATGTTCGCATTGGTGGTTAATGGTGCAGAAGACTATGTTTCATGTGAAGTAAATCTGATGATCCTTAAGTGATGGAATCGTGACCAATTTCTGGAGTTCGGTTTGTGATATGGGCTAGTAAATGTGTTAATGTGTTGCTAGGTGTGGACGATATACGTCTTAGTTGTATCATTATAGTGTCCTCTGTAGTGCTACTCCTAGATGTGACTATAGTTTGCATGAAACCTAAGCCAAGAAGTCAATAAAAAAAAATATGTTGTCATTCTTGTCTGTAATAATGCCAATGTTGGTGGTAATAAATAATATGGGTCAGTGGCAAACCATGTAGAGGAGATATGTCTATCTGCAGTTTAGCCTCATTGACTGGTTACTTAATTATAGTAATTAATCATGCACATCTTACAGCTGTAACTTACATGCCATTAATCAGTATACCATTTAAGTAATTTATTTCATATATCATTATAGCATACAAATTTTTCGAGGAAGTCAATACCAGATTTTTATATTTAAAATAAGGTGTAATTTTCAAGCATGGATAGAGTTCACTTTACTGTGCATTTATTTATTAAGTAATTGTTTTGTTTGAAAGTTTGTCCTTACACTTAATGAGTGTTTTCTGTGAAGAAGAGAATAAAATTGGGCAAGTATTTGAAAATAGTTTTGCTTTAGGGTTGAAAATTACACACTTCTTGATTGTAATTTGTTTTTCAAACTATACAAACTTGTAAGAACCTAAAATTATGAAACTGTATGACTCTTGGTAGCCTTGCACCTTTTGCCTCCCCCCCCCCCTCAATTTGCAGCCCTGCTTCAGCTAATAAGTAGCTGTTTGAAACTACAATCAACTCACAGTTGGTATTTCAGTAGGTGAGCTTATTGATATGTTCACCAGTCAACAAGCAGTTTTCAACAAATAACCTAATAGACATGCAGCAGTCTGACTCTGTAACTGGTAGACAGCAGCTTGGAGTTTTGCAGTTCGAAGTAGCTAACAACAGACAGTGGTGTGACACAGCAATTGACAAACATCCATCCATTGTATAAGGTAACTGAAAGTTAACTGGCTGATGTTGGTCAGATGGGGAGCCCATTTATTTGTTGTCTTGGCGTATAAAGTGGCTACTCAACAGAAGCTTTACTAACAAACATTTTGTTAGGATTGAGAATAATTTCAAACAAAACTGTGATCTCCTTTACTGGTGTAATTTGGCATTGCAAAACGTCAACTAAATATAGAGAAAAATTGGGTTAAAAAAAAAAAGAAACATTTTGTCTCCTGTTTACTCATTGTTAGAAGACTTGGTAAAATACAGTTCTGTGTAATTAACGTAAACTTAAATAGTAGAGGAAGCTTATACGTTAATGTTGATTGATTATAACTGTAGATAATTCTGAATGTTTTACTAACCTTTTTCAGAAGTATACTTACCATAACATTGTTTAGATTGTTTGGAAATAAAAAATGTTGGGCACTTTTTTGACATTTAAGTATGGTGGACAGGTGGCTTAATTACATTGTCTATTTCTGCTGATTCTTGTGAGTGTGTTTGAGTTAAAGTTCTGCCTCAATGTAGCAGGGTAGTTGTGGTGGGGGTAATTCCAAACAAAGTGGTCCAATGGAATTTGCCGGAGCATTTAAAAAAATATATTATTTTTTGTATTGTATTCTTAAGATTTAGGTACTGCAAAAAGGGTACTATTTTAATTATATTTCTGCTAGTTTTTCTTGTAGTGGCCATCTTTGTTTGACAGAGTGTAGCATATTTGCACTATGTAGGTGTTTGAAGCAACTGGACTAGCTCATTTCCTATTATCAACATTATCATTCAAGAAATACTTTATTCAATAAGAAACATTCTGCAAAATGAGGTATACAATTTGCACTTAAATACAATTCTACAAGGTAAAATTTCACCTTTAAACTACAGGTTTTTTTGGTAAAAAGTCCTTTATGCAGAGGACTATTACTCAAAAAGGGGATGAGTCTCGAAGCCAAGTATTATTTTGCATAATCTGTCTAACTATATGTGTAAGTACACAAACTTTTGATCTTGAGACTCTACTCCTTTTTTGCAAAAAAAATTCAGAAAATCATGGAAGTTGAACATAATGGCATTTTTCAAGGCCAAATAACTTTGTTTGGGGGGATCAGCAAAAAATTTGAAATTTCAAGGCATAACCCTTTGATACATGGTATTGCACACCAAAAATTTATAGAGTATGAGATTTGACTGCAAGTGGGTATTTCAAAAGTTTGAAATGATATTAAATATGCACAATTGATAGAAATACTTAAAATTCATTAATATAGATCTTGAAGTAGATCTTCAAACCAATCTGCTACAAACTACGTACTAAGAATAATTAGTATAGCACTATATGATAACTGCATGACATGCCTTTAAATAAAATAAGCTTTAACTATTAAATATTTTCTTAGTTACCATTATGTCACATCTATGCTTGGTGTTCAACAAAGAGCCGAGAGATTTTTTCACACAGCTGAGGTGTGATGGTGTGTGAACGTCTAGTCACAGTCGTGAGTTCTAGTGGTGTGAGTTTTCGTAGGATGTTCGTCATAGGTACCCAGGTCTTGTCATCTCTTGAGAGTTTGAAAGATGTTAGTGGTCCAGCTGGCTCATAAAAATGCATTTTGAAGTAGTTATTTTCATGGTTAAATACCTCAATAACTCGAAGGTACCATCGCCCTTCATACACACATGCAACTGTCTCGTTTTTCTGGAAAGAAAATGCATTTGACACCTGAACGTCTTCAAAGTCATTAACAGATTGAAGTGTGGTAACACCATTTAACTGTGTCACTTAGTGGAACATATTTGTGGTATGACTGAGTTTTAGGACAGGCAAACAGATCTCAAGTCGTTCTTTCAATTAAACTCTGTGCCTGATTATGTCATCACTTGTAAGATAAAAATTCTTAATGCCACAAAGGTATTTATTTCAAAATTGAAACATGTCCTCTGGACACAAAATTTGATCATTAGTTGTTGATTGTAGGCTTCTCTTGGTCCCTTCCCTTTTTGTTGTTAACAGAGTACTAAGCAGAAGTTGGAAGAGGATAAACAACACACATGTCTAAACACGTATGTGCTGGTCTAAACCAGCTATCTCTGATGTACATCATTTTACTGTTCCTTTAGACTTACTAACAACAGATTGGTAGATGAATACAATGCACAAAATACAGCTGCAAACATATGCATACACACAGACATGTACCTAAAAAACCTGCCCATTTCAAACAGTGTATTTTATTACTATTTCAAACTTTAGAATTTCCTACTTGCAGTCAAATCTTAAACTCAAAATTTTTGGTATGCAATACCATTACATAAAAGGGTTATGCCTTGAAATTTCAGATTTTTTACTGGTCCCTTAACAGAGTTGTTTGGCCTTGAAAAATGCCATTTTGTTCAATTTCCTTGATTTTCTAAAAAAAATTTTACGAAAAAGGAGGAGAGTCTCAATATCAAAAGTTGGTGTATATACACATCTAGTTACACAGATTGTGCAAAATAATACTTGGCTTCAAGAATTATCCCCTTTTTGAGTTATAGTCCTTTGAGTAAAGGACTTTTTACCAAAAATAACCTGTAGCTTAAAGGTGAAAATTCACCTTGTAGAACTGTATTTAAGTGCAAATTGTTATACCTCATTTTTTAGAATGTTTCTTATTGAATAAAGTGTTTCTTGAATGATAATGTTGAGACTAATAGGAAATAAGCTAGTCCAGTTGCTGTAAACACCTACATAGAGAAAATATGCTGCACTCTGTCCAACAAAAATGGCCACTACAAGAAAACCAGTAGAACTATAATTAAAATAGTACAATTTTTGAAGTACCTAAATACAATACAAAAAAAAATTTTTTTTAATTCGTCAGGTAACAATATAATTTAATTTTGGACACTACCACAGAATTCACACATTTCCACGTGTGTTCAGTGTTTTTTCAGAATTTGTCACTACTCTTGTTCATTGTCTTGAAATATTGAGAAACATGTGACTCACTGTCCTCTGTTGGCATTTTCATTGTGTGTCCGTGGTGGAGGTACAGTATCACTGTAGTTCACGTGGGTGACTTCATCTAAATGTACAGAGATTTGCGGAGAATATAATACCTGCCATGCTGCTTGCCAGTAACTCGGTGGGAAACTTTAATCATCAAGGTCTTGGTTGTAGTATATTAAAGATGAAAGTATGTATATTGTGTGACTAAAGGATAACAGTATGGTCTCCTGAAGAAAAGTAGTAAGTATGCTGCGGTTTTTTTAAACAACTCCGTTTAAAATTATATCTATATGTTGCTAACTAAATATATTTTAACAGGTCTGAACTTAAACTGACGTACTGGTTGTTTTGTTATGGCAGACAGACACCAGCAGCCTTGGTTGCGGTGATTGCATTATTAACTGTTTAGAAGACACAGCAAAGTGAAGGTTTATCAATAAATTCCACACAGAGTACCTAGAATATTGACAGCAGTGAACCCCACTATGTACAGTGCTGAAAATCTGCAAGCCTTCTGTTCAACATACACATTATAGTGTATTGAGGACTTAAAAATAAAATATATATAATTGTATATTATGCCTGAGAAATTGACAGCCATGATTTTCTTAAAAAGAACTAATTAATGAACTAGCCTTCCTATTCATGGACAAACCTATTGCTGTCTAGTTATGAACTATCAACCACCACACATGCATAAAATGTGATACCTAATCATTGTTCTTATAGTGCAAACATCCCCATAATAGATATTGTAATGTGGCTGCTTCTGAGATGGTGGATGGTGCTAGTTGCATAAAAATCTGTCCTTGTCAGCATCGCTGTTGATGAGGCGTGTCTGCTGCCACATAACTGTTATTGAGGCGTGTCTGCTGCCACATAACTGTTATCGAGGTTAAGTGATACCCATTGCTTTTGCTGGGATAGCTCAGTCGTTATAATTAGATGTATACTTTGACTCTGTACATCATATGATTGCTCTTGGTCTACTTAAGTAAAAGGTATGTATTTTATAATAAACCAACATTATTGTATTCTTCTATTTATTCATTTTTCAAGTTGATTCTTACAAGCAAGGGCATTTTATAGCACGGGTTAACTGGATTAGTACCAGTAGTACACACAATTAATTGAGATATTGATTTAAGAGGCCTCCCTATCTTCGCTTCAAATGTGTTGCAGCGAGTTATGCCTATTCTTTTTTTTTTTTTCCGAAATTATTTAACTCACATTGTATCTGTATATCTACTGAAAGAACACACACTTCAAACTAGGCTGTTATAGTTTTGAAAATTCTGGTGTGTTTATTAGAAACATTATTTTCTGGCCCTTCAAATTGGTCAAAAATAGCTTTTTCAGACTGCCGTATCTCGAAAACTAACAGTTGGATTAATAGAAACAAGCATTAGACATTGAACTACGCTGCCCATAAATAAAATAATGTGGTCACTGCTTAAAGTAACATAGGAAAAAAGATTATAGTACAGCACTGCATGCCATCTGAGCAGCTTGCACGAAGAGGCAATAATACATTACCTATGTCGGTTAGTGGTACTCTTACACAGCTCCTGCCTCACACACACAAACACTACCTATCTAGGGAGGCCCCTTAAATGTAAGTATTTTTCCTTGAAAGTACTTAATTCAGATCTAAGCTCATTTACGAAGTTTGCGCAGTATGCATATTCATGCATCCGAACTTAGATACCCCAAGAGACTGTTCGAGCATGAAAAATGCATAAAACAGGAATCAAGAATGAGGAAACACTCCCAAACTAGTTTTCTATATTGGCGTTACCACCTCACATGAAAGCTTAGTATGTATGTAGTTACATGATGTTAGCTGTGTCAGCACCGTGCAGGTTTCGTCTCCCACTTCTTGACAGCATCCTTCCTGTGTGCACACACCCCCGCCATCGCTGTAAGACTGCCTTTATTCCGAGTGGATATGGTGGGTAGTGGTGGAACTCTGTGGACTGATACCTTGGGACCCGACTTGTCAAAATATTGCACAATTACAATCAAGAAGTTAACTCCTGCACAACAAAGTTAGCAATACATTTAACAAGTAGTTTTACATCAAAACAACTAGAAAGTACTCATGAATATCTAATTGACGATACAGTTTGTATCCAAATGGACAAATAGGTCCCTGGAGAAATACCAATGTGTACAAGTGAAATGGCCAGTTGCCCATGGCACTGCGACCCACAATGTAACAAAAAATAATACTGCTGACCAGGCTACATGTCTGCACGCACCTCAGACTTGCTTTCCAGAGCCTGAACTCTGACCTGCCTGTGATTCACCTCCACGATGGAAACTTAACTCATAACCAAAAGGATATTTCAAAAATCGTAAAGGAAAATGTGTGAAAATGTTACTTTGATAAAAAGCTTAAAATTTAATTCTGAGTAAAATGAGTCTTAAACACAATACAAACACACAAAAATAAATAGCAAAAAGATCACTTTCAATTCTCATCAGTGAGTTAAATTCGAAGTTCAAAATTTTAAAGTTTTTATTTCACAACTAGCACCCCTGTTATTATGTTGGATCCCACAGTATAAATTCTTAAAACTCCTCAATATGGTTATTAACTTGGAATGTATAATTAATTAGAATTTTAAAAAAATTATCAAATCATGTACTGTATTTATATTTATGATAATGAATGCAAATGGAAGAAATTGTGTAAAATTATAATATTATATTTTAAAGACGATGAGGCAATGTGCTATTGCACGTTACAGAATTGGGCTTCTCATAAAATAACGTATCCCACAGTCATGGATTCAAAACAGTTCAAGTGGAGGAGATTTGAGAAACTGGCAATGCTTGTTGATGCGAAAGTTACATATTTGTAGATATTGTTTTGTATAAAACTAGCAGCCCCGTGGCTGCGCTCACGAGTATTATTCATAACTGATAATATTTACTTTAATTGAAAAACCCTATTTGTACCCAAGATTGGTACTTCAGTCATCAAGTGTTAGAATGTCCAAGCGGCTAGTTGAACTAATTCTGCAGCAGGATAAGTAGTTATAGCTACCCACGCGAAAAGCAGTCTTAAGTTTGTCCCTGCCACTAACAGCGACTTCACCTGGGCCTTATTTATAGCCCTGCCAATTTGACGTTGGGGGGTAGGTACAGACACCTAAGGTAAGAGGTTAATTGAATGAAAAATTTCTGATTTACCCTGTGCACTACCATTGGAGATGGTGCCCTCAATTATATATTTTCAAAATATCCACTTGAACTTTATTGCCATTACAAAGTTTCAGTGGGTAAAGGTTTCGCGGAAACGTATTTGGTGCCCCAAACTTAAGCAAGTGAGTGAGAGATTTTTTCGTCAGCGCTTAACATTGAGGTCTTCAGCACTGGTGGTGGGTGACATGATGTGGGTATGGAGCAGTGCGGAATGAATAGGCGGGGGAAATGGGAGATCCCCGAGAAAACCCGTCGACCAGCGGCATCGTCTGGCACGATTCCCACATGCGAAAATCAGAGGACCCACCCCGCTGGGAATCGAACTCAGATCGCTTTGGTGGGAGGCGAGAAGTCTGACCTCTCGACCACCGTGCCCCCCCCCCCGCCACCCCAACAAACTCATCAGATTAGTGAGATGATATATCGTCTGTTTACTGCCAAAAGTGACCAAGTCAAAATGAAATAAAATGATAAAAATGCTAGTAATATGTATATGTTGTTCACGAACAATTGCCCAAGTTTAAAGTCTTTAAGTCGTTTCGTACTGTTGTGTCACAGTATAGTAACTTAGCACATTTTTGTTAATACCTACAATTTAATAGTGTTTTAAGCAAAATAACTTTTATAACTTAATCACTTTTGGCAGTACACCGACAATATGTCAGCTGATGTTGTAGAGGAACCTAAGTGGAAAGTGAACTGCAATTTTACCCTTTTTAACGACTACATGTAAATTGCACTAATTCATCTGCCTTGTAGTTTTGTGCCTCAGAGAACGTTCACACACAGCTTTTAACGGAATTTGAGCCCAAAACCTCCCGGAATTTAGACCTGAGTAACAAACAACTGCATCACGTAATGTTAAAATAATTCACGAAAAAAAAAAATTATAAAAAAAAATTAAATATTTGTGTTTTGGGCTCATGGAGGTTGACAACACCATGTCTCGATAGGTTACTTTAGAGTGAAACTCCTATATAGGTTATTTCTCGCTGTTCGTTTCTGCTTTTCGGATCATCTGCTTTGAATATTGACCAACTTAGTTTCATTCTTAATAATCATGTTATCTTATAAAGTAAAAAAACTTACATATATTTTTTAAAATACTTACGTAAGCATCACTCTGATGCAAACAGCACCTCAATATCGCTACCGGTTAGATAGATATTGTGGGTTGATGGAAAATAAATTTTGTGCTTTTTCTCCCTTTTGGGTGTTGAATTTCGAAATATTTCAAATTCAAATCTTAGACATTTGTATAAGCATCCAATTAAAGTGTGAATCACATCGCCAGCCTGTTCAGTCGAATCAAAATCGATCATTCACTAAAAAAACAATCACCCCTGCACAGTACTGAGAAATCTAAGTTCAAAAAATCTTAAAACAGTTTTGCGATCATTTCTGTAATCATCATTCTGAAGCAAAAATTAATTTTATATCTCAACGGGTTTGATAAATATCTAAGATTTATCTAAAACACATTCTAGGTTTTTTCACCACCTAAGAGAGTAAATTTTGAAAAACCCTTTTATCCCGTTTTAGAATGCTTTATTGGTGTCCCGCGGACGTGAAAAACACAAAATTAGCCCGCTGGGTTAAAGATATATCGACGATTAATTGAAAACACTTTTCACCCCTTTTCTCCTCCTTAGGTGGCGAATTTCAAAAATTCTGTAAGTTACTTTTCAGGTATTTGAGTAAGCATCAATTTTAAACAAAAATCACGTCGCTATATAAAAATCAATGGGATCAATATATATAGATTGTGAATCGAAAACACATTTTATCCCTTTTTTTACCGGTTTAGGGCCGAATTTGGAAAATATATTTAATGTTACTTGGGAGATTTACAAAAGCATCAATTTAAAGCAAAGAGCACTTCGATATCTCGTTTGGTTTGATATATATGGAGGGATAATCAAAATCACATTCAGTCAGTCAGTTAGTGAGTGTTCATTTTTATTTATAGTGATTAAAAGTTAAGATTGTTGAAATGAAGTAAATTACTTTAAAAGCTGTGTCTTATAGCTGAGGGCTATAAATGTCAAAAGAAATGGTTAGTTGCACGTTATAAACAAGGCACCACAGTGATGGTAGGATCAGTTTTCTGGAGCTAAAATTTTGGTAAAAAGTGTAATAAATTAAGCAAATGCTTTAGAGAACATAATTTTGATACATCCACTATCTGTAGTAGTTATTCTCAAAGAAGGGTATGTTCATTGGCATTCTCAGACATTTCTATTAGGTGGGGCCATCCAGTGGTGTAGCCAAGATTTCAGTTGAAATAAGAAGAGGGGAGGGGAATATTCACTCATCCTTTTGTTAAGTGAGGGTCTGGAGGTTCTTCCCTGGGAAAATTTGGATTTCAGTTTGCAAAATGAGGCTGTTTTAGCAGTTTCCCTGGCAGAAATATTTCTAAAGATAAAATTTGTTAGAGGCAAGATTTCAAGGAAAAGATGTGTCTGTGAAATTTTTCAAGCAAATGGTTCAATATGGGATCCAAACATTTTTTGTCAAGTCAGTCTGCATAACAATTTTTAACATATATTACATAACTATACAAACTTGAAAAATAAGTTATTGCACTGAAAATATTTCAGGAAATGTTTCTTTGAAAGATCTGAAAGATAGAAAATTATAGTTTTGGCTTAAGTAAATGTAACAAAAATTGTTTTAAATTTTGAGTAACTTCATAGCTAATTACGTTATGAGGGGCCAAGATTGTACATAATTAGTTTTGTAAAATACTATTCAGACTGACGTACAAGTGATTTAGCACAGAAAATAGTGCACATGCAGAAATTGGACACATGCCCAGCACATAACTGCCGTCTACAATAAAGTAGCACATCTTGTAAAAATTTGCATAAATTTGACATGGAGGAGGAAGTAAAAAAGTGTTGGTAAATTGTGTGAATAAGTGTCATTAGCTTTCATGCTAAAATGACAAACAGTTTTGCATTTTTGAAGCATTCTTATATAGATCATGAAAACAAATACAAGATTTAAGTCCTAAGGTGAATATTTAAGATTTTACGTTATATATTGAAGAAATATTCACTATTCACAATAATAATAAAAACAGTTTCCCTTTTCCAACATTTTTATTTGTACCAATTCTTGATGTAACTTTGCTTTTGGCTAAACAACATAACCCTATTCCAGTGGAACTTAAACATATAAGTCTAGACACAGTATACAAACTACAATAAAATGTTATTTCATCATCCCTCATTAACCTGTCACAAGTTTGTCAGCGACATTAATAATTATCAATCCTGCAAAACGTAATTATTTACATGTAAGTGTGCAGCTTGTAATTTTATTTCGTACAGAAACTTCATTACGTGGATTCTAATGAAAATGCTAGAAAAAATATCACATATTCTGGGTATTGAAGGAGATATGAGCCGTTAAAAGTCAAGATTACTAAGAGTTTTTTTAAAATATTGGAAACTGCGAGGAGAGAAATTACTTCTCTGTGAGCAATGCTTAGTGTTATTGAGATCTTCACCCTTTATTAAAATCACCCTTAAAATGTCACCCTTTGCAACATAGATGTGTCTACCCTATTATTGCTTGTATTATAGCCCCTGACTATTTTTTGGCATTTTTATGGCAAATGGTGCGTTCTAAGCACTTGTAAAAAGGGACAGTTCTCCTTCCAGATTAGGTTATTCTACTCCACTTATTCCAAATATGCAGAAACTCAGAAACAATAGCGTGCATGGGTTTTACCCACACAGCGGGGGAACTGAGTAGTTCAAGTCCCACTCCTACTATATGTTTTCGTAATCCATGACACAGAGGGTTGGAAGACAAAAGAGCTATAATTTTTTTGTGCTGTTTTCTTACTACACTTCATATACCCTGGTTTGAACTTTGAAGAATCTGTTGTATCGATACTAGTTTACGAACTCAACCTCAATATTGAAAGTTTATTGTGTGCCGACTTGTGGAGCGAGGAAATCTGGGCTAGAGTCTCTGGTACGGCTTAGATATGAATTTGGGTTTATCACTTTAAGGTACAAAATCATTAGACACACTCATGTGACTTAGCTGTCTACGATATGTTATACCTATTACATATACAAACAACTTATTTATGATGTTGACATACAAATGAAATTGGCAGGAAAGTATCATTTTATATGGTTACATCAGACATTACGCGGGCCAAGGCCTTCCTGGCCCATCCTATAGGCACACGTATGGGTATGTTAAATATATTGTCTCTAGTTGGAAACAAGTGTAGGTATAGGCTGTATGTAATTTTGTCGTACATATTCTAAAGAATTAAGGAATGAAGTTTGGTCATTCAGCATGGGATTTACGAGGGTCATTTTAATTTTCAACCTCCGATCGGCTGTAAAAACACAGAAATTAATTGTTAAATACTTTTAATGTCAAATACACGTACATATTTCAGCTGCTTTTTAACGTAATCACCATGCAGATTGAGAAACTTGTACCGGTGAACCAGCTTTCCAATACCCTTTGCAAGAGAAAGTTGTAGCCACGAAACAATGAACTCTTAGGCTGAATTTGTAAGAAATGGTAATTTACTAATGCTTTGAACAAATCAATCAAATAGTACACAGGTTACAAATTAGGTCTTATATGATTGCAATCTCGTAATAGCACACAGCGTTCAAAACTTTCATTGAAAACAGTTTAATAATTTGATGGTTGGTGTTAAATGCATACTGGCCCAGTTTCATGTTTTATTCCAGCGTGCTAGATAAGTATATGTACCTAGTTTGTTCATGTGATGGATACTACTAACTTGGTTGATGGCTGTTACGTGGTACATAATTTAATACAACTAGCAACCAGTGGAATTAAAACCAGTTAACAGCTATGCTGCTGTACTGTTTGTAGACAATACTACAGTGATAAATAAAATGAGAGCAGAACTCGTGAAAATGGATAATATGGCTATGCATAACACTGAAACCATTTATATTGGTTTGCACATGATATTGTCAGAAAGTAAAAAAAAAGTGAAATATTTCAGAAACTCACGTTTTCTTCCTCCAAGTCTTTGGCTTTATCACAAGATGTTTGACTGAGTACTCTTGCAAGCAGACTGTATCAGATCTTACATTGACAGTCAGTACTTTTATTAATGAAAATTAAGCGGTAACTGATTTAGCTATATCTTAAAAAAAATGAACAGTTGATCTTAAATGGCTCAAGAAATTTTTATGATGCTCTAAGAAATGGCAATTGATTTGGATACAGTTCAACAAGATTCCTGCGCATGATTGCGAAAGCTACTGAAATATGGATTTTTCGACTTTTGACTTTAAAATAGCTACGTATGTTAATGAGGTTTCACATTTAGAACAGTGATTTTAAATGTAAATGATGCAGTCATATTCCTTGCACATGTTCTGAATTTATCTACAGAAGAGCAGGATTGAACTAGGAGCACATTAACAATGCTGCGGAATATTTGGGGAAAAAAATAAGTTGTCCCATTTATGGGATATCTGTTTTCTGTTGATGTATTAAAAAAGATTAATTTTACATTCTAAACTTTGCCAATAAAATTGATGGAATTATTTCTACTTCTGCTAAAATTAAATAGTACTTTTGATCTTATTCACCCAGAATGAAAAATCGGTACAGGAAAAGCAGAACAATTTTAAGTTAATTAGGTTGCAATTTAAGTAAAAACAGTTTTATTGAGATAATAACTTAATGTTGGTATTTGTAACTGTGGCATTTTTTGCAGAATATTGTTTGGAAATTATTCTCTCATATGTTTTTGTTTATTGGTTATTTAAATTTGTAATTCGAGCCAGTATATTGATGGCCTATTTCTAATACCACGTATCTCCATAACATAAAACATTTAGATACGTGGTATTAGAAATAGGCCTTCGATATACTAGCTATTTCTAATACCACGTATCTCCATAACGTAAAACATTTAGATATGTTGTATTAGAAATATGCCATTTAGTAAATTTTCTTTTTGGAAATGATTTCGTAAAAATTTAAACAGAAAAGTCAAAGCTGCTGTGATTACAGCATTTTAATTTGCTTTGAGAGTGGATAATGTTTGTATTATTATAAATTATGTACTTTAGCTGTACTGTATGTAGTAAAATAGTAGCTTATTTTCTTGTGTTCTTGTTTTCTGAGGTGATTGAAGAATTGTGATGGTTGGCTACCTTTGTTGGAACACTTTACAGAATTAATTTAATTTCCCATAGTTCTTCCTTGCAGACGTTTGAAGTCATTGTGCTTGGAGTGAGGTGAATTAACAGTGCTACTATTCTGCAGGTCATGAAGTTACTGACTTAAGCTATGTCTACTTTCTTCTGCACTCTGTGGTCTGCTTTATGTATAATATATTACAGTAGTATCTCAATGCTTGTTATTCACATGTTGTTTTTGAAATGGATATGGCCGTTACCTGTAGGCAATGATGCGAATTCTGTCCTTAAATATGGGCTTGTGCTCTCGCCATATTATTAGTGGAATACATCAAGGTAATGCTCAGTCGTGATGTTCAGGAGTTACGAGACTTGTATTGAATACCAAGCATGTTTCGTGATACACGTTGAGGGGTGAGGAGGGACGTCACTGATCTCACTTTACATACATAACCAGTGGAAAGAAGGCTATAAATAGTTTTGAGTGATTACATCTTATGAATGAATAACATATGAGCGTAAGCACTCGCAGGAAATTGTACTTGCTAATAAATGCTTGCAAAATTAGTCTTAACAACACTTTTTTTTCACATGGATGAGTACTTTTTTTTTTTTTTTTTCTGACTGGTGAACTTCCATAGGTAGTGAATGATGGCAGAGATGGTAACAGCTGAATATAATCTTTAATTTAACTTAAATTTTTAGTATTTTTTGTGTGCTGAAGATTGATAATGTATAAAGAATTGAAAGAAAGCATAAACCTAAAATCTACAAGCACAAGTCAAAGATATTGTTTATATAAACATTTTTGCTGCTTTCAGGTTGTTAGACAAACCTACTGCATATAATTTGCTATCTTAAATAATTTTCCTTGCTTTTTGTTCCATCACTGCAAGCATTCTGGAATAATGACTGACACAAGAATTGTGCAGCTAATGCTATGAAGGCTGAAAGTTTATTTATTTATTTTTTTTTTATTGTGAATTATTTCTGATCACACTGAGAAAATTTACCATGTAAGTATTATTTCTTGGATTTTACTTAAATCTTTTTTTTATTTGACTATGAATTGTTAGCAATAATTTTGCAATAGTAGCAGTGTTTTAAAAAATCTCCTTTTCTATAATCTGTCTTGCTAATGCTGAAAACTGTTTGAAATTACTGCAAATTCCAAAGTATTTTACGAGATAGTTCCTTATTTTTTGTTAATATTTAAGTTAAAATTTACAAAATTTCATTTTCTTCCCTCCCTCGAACCCACAAAATTATTTGCTGTGACTAATTTACTCTCAAAGGGATGGCAGGCAAATTGTTGTGTAAGAGAGTTTAAGGTAGGTAACCAGTTAACCCGGTGACTAGAAGATGAACTAAGTAGCAGCATACAAGTTAAGTGAAGGAGGTAGAGCTGAACATTGTGTGATGCTGGAAGTGGTGCAGCTGAATTCAATTTGTTGTTGCAATGACAGGCTACAGCATGTTTTGAATTGGTTGTGTGGTTCTTCATTCTTTGCGTGAAAGTCATAGCTGTCAGGTCAGTTACATTACTGTGCTTGCTCACTGGCTGGTGATCAGGATTTCTGTAGCATGGTTGTAGCATCTTCACTAGATGGAATGTGCTTCCAAGGTGACGCCTGGCTAGGTCACAGCGTACTACACAGATCATGAAAAACAGGCTTATTAAATAAACAATTTACTTGCACATGTGATTGCTTATGAATAGTATTTAAAAATCGTTATACACCCAAAAATGTTACATTTTCCATTTTTGTTGTGACGTGCTGGTTTTTATAATTAATGTTATTAAGTTTTGGTGTTTGCATGGAGTAATAATGAGGACGATACGTTCTGTTTACCTGGGTAGCTCGTTGTTACTGTCCTCTCCTGGCAGACAGTTATTCTACTAGCTTTGTCAGTAGTGTTCTTAATGATTTTAATGTCAACAATATTTATAGTTGGATCACGTGGAAGGTTACCTTGGGGAAGTTGTCATTAGCTGTGTACCAAGCTAACTGAGACGTTTTTCAATTCTTTTTAAACTAGAGATAACCGACGGTATCACCGGGGTCTTCCGTACTTTACAGCTCGACGATGGTCTGTCATTCTACTGAAAGGCGTCTTGACGCCTTAACTGACGCCCAATGGCATTCTGGCCCACCACTACCCATGGCTTGATGATGTGTGTCTAAAGTGTCCCAACGCCGGAATCAATGCCTGACGGTGGCACTCCGGCCCGCCGTAGTCTGCGCCTCGTGAATGTCTATCCTAAAACCATTAATGAACTCTTGATTTGCTCCTGTTTGGCGCCTAAATCCCAGCTACTTGTCCTGCAGGCTTTGGTTCAGTTTGACCAATCAGGAGCCAGCTCCCGGACCTGCCACTCCACTGGCCATGGAGGGGTAGACCTGGAGGAGGGGAGAGGGTAGTGTCGGCGGAAGGAGGGGCGCAGAAATGTGCGCCTGGTGAGGAGAGGTTACTCTTGTGTCAGGTGTGGTAGAGAGAGGTAGTGTTCTGAAGCCGCGGTTCCCTTGGACAACCCGGATCGGCTGGATCAGCTGGACGGTTGGGAACGGAGGAAGTGCCCCGGCAATTCTCTGTTGAGTGGGGAGTCAGGGATTATGCTAGCGTGAGCGAGAACTCGCAAGGACGGCTGTGAGTTGAGGTACGGTGAGGACATATCGTCGTGACCGCAGGTCAGTGAGTGAGAAGTGGAAATAACTTCATCTCTTCCGGCAGGGCGTTTATTGCTGCCATGGAGAAAGTGGTACCAACTGCCTACTAAAAGTCACGTAAACTTTAAGTAGTGACGTGGTCAACTGCTGTGGGGTGCAAGAGGTGTTGGGGGACCTGGGACTCGCCTTTAGGGTCATTCGGACTGAGGCATAGACAGTTTGCTTGTGCAACTGCGTGGAAACTGGGGCTCAGTGCAATAGATTCTCGCATTAAAAGCGATGTAATTAAATTGGAGGCCTTAGTGGGCTTATTAAGTAGTAAATGAATTGATGTGAATTACTTTCAAAAGGGTATTGAATTGTGAACAGTCATGGATAAGTATGCTCACTCTTGTATTGTATACTATGTCAATAGGGTCGTGTTTATGTAAGTGAATTGATTAAAAAAAAAAATGAGTTGGAAGTAAGGTCGACATGATTCAAATGGGATTATATTGTGAATGTAACCGGAATTGACGAAAATATATAGAGTTTCAAAATGTTAAGTATTTTGTGTCTCTAATTAAAGGTTTTTCTTTAAGCAACTCGATCTCCAATAGCTATAAGCATGTATTGGTCGTGATATTGGGACTTGCCCTGTGTTTAATTACAAGGGTTTAGTGGGTATTGGCCCACTTGTGCTAGATTGCGGGAGCAGGGTTTTCAGAGGCTAATTGCCTCACGGGTAAGAGCAAGAACGGCTCAATATTACGGAATTTCATATTATACGAATAAATAATTTTCAATTCTAGAATTTTGCATTTTGTTAGTTTTTTGAGTCAATAGTTGTTGAGTGTATGGATTTTTTTTAACATTTGTAATTTTCAAATGAAATCTTTTATGTTATTGTTGGGCTTTCTTGTTGAAAATCCAGTTTTTCTTCCAGACCTTTACAACTTTAAGATGTGCAAATTGGCACCCAAGTTTAGGGTGCCACCTGTGTCGCAATGCACTGCACAGGGCTGATAAAAATGATTTACTCGAAACCTTTCCAGTGTTTATTTCCATATCTTGTGTGCATCCTGGAAAAAAAAGTTTAGTGGGATATTTCAGTCAGTTTTAGTAGTTAAATTTTCTGTACAGAAACTTTAAAGCTACCTGTAGCTAGATATCATTATACATACTTTACACTTTATTATCGGGTCATAAAAATGTTGGTGTACCAGTTAAAGTTACTCTCCGGAGAATCACTAACTAGAAGTCTGCTTGCTGTTTGTAGGCCTAACGTATACAGACAATGAGACAAGGCAAGTTCCGGTATTTGTCTAGTCTTTGGATTGTGCAAAAAATTGCCACAGATAATTTGGAATCCTTCACTACCAAACAAATTTTAGGTGGTATACATTATGGATGCAGGTTTTTAGAAAAAAGAAGTAAAACATGTAACTACTGTAATATAAATATGTCTATACAATATTGAACATTTTAATGTTCAGTATTGTAACTTAATGTGGGATCATATTATGTATTAGAAATGCTTTTTTATAAGTTCTGATGTACATTCTGGCGTTGGTGTCTGTGTGTCTATGTCAATGTTTGTTGGTGTATATGTGTAAAATATTAGTGTTGAAGTTTATAAATAGCTGTGCTGTACATATAATATGGCTTTTCTTCCTTTGTGTGTAAATTTGTTACTGCTTTGTGTTTTGTTTTGTATGGTTTTGCATGGAATTGGATATTTATATTTGTGGACGTGCTTGAGTGTTTTTTTACAACCATTCTCCTATTTCTTGTGCATGTCTGTGCATGTGTTTGACTGTGCCTGTAAAATTATGTAGTAATGGTAGCACAACATTGATGCTAGAAACAGTTTTAATTTTTTTTAAATTCTTATTTTTAGTCTTTGTTCAAGTTATGAAGATTAACAGCAAAATAAATAGAGCATTTTGTAGTTCAAATAACATTTATCTAAATTAAATTACTTCTGATTTAGCATCATTGGTTTGTCGTACCACTTTTACATTTTATTTGTGACATTGTGAGCACAAAGGAGTAAAAAAGTGTGTATTGCAGTTTGTTTATTGAACCATTATTAAATATTTTACTCGAGCTTTAAAAGAAGGTAATGGCACAAAGATTTATTTAGTGAAAATGTATAACATTTTTCTTTTCATGACAAATAAATTGCTGACAAAAAATTTTATATCCGTTTCAATGTATTACACTTAATGTTCAAAGAATAATGGTAATTCTGACAATTTTATACTAAATTGATAGTTCATATACGCATAGTGAAAATTCTTATAATTACATTCTTAATGGGGTTCAGTATATTTTGTTGGTAATCTCTCTTTTATTTGGTGACTATATCAACATTACAGAAACAAATTCTAAAAAATTTTATATTTGTGGTTTTCAAAGCTATGCGAATTAAAATTTAATAAATGAAGGTGTAGTAACATTTAAATTAGCGAAGCTTACTTAAAACACTGCATAATATAAAAAAAGATTTTGTTAAAATTTTACTTGTGCAGATTTGCAAGCATCTGTACCTGTCAGTTGTACTTCTATATCAATTCCTTGAGCAGTTAGGTGTTGTGTATAAAATATTTGCTCATTTCTTTTTACATGGCTTTCTTAGCCGCATGTTTTTGCTTAGTCTCAACGACAATTACAAATTATTCTGCGACATTGAACTTTTGGTTTAACCTTATATTCTTCCTACATTTGACTGATTCGTGCCATTATCACTCATCATTTGAGTATATTTAAAGCAGACTCAACTTAATTTTTGTAGCTGTCATTGGCCTTTTTATTTTACAATGTGAAGTTGATTGGGTTAGTTTGTGCTCAAAATGTCTCTATATCACTTGTGTTTCATTCTCTGTTATGTGTTGTTACTGGTAGGCAGAAACTACGCTACAACTTGTTTATATGCCTCCCACATTCCTTTCATTTTTGCTTATTATGTGTTGCACTTGCTGTTTTTTTCATTTATATATGTTTTTGTTTCACTTCTATGCAGTATTTTTAGAATTGGTTGATTAAGCATAGGACACAGTTTAAAAAATTTTTAAAGTACATGCGATTTTCAATTTTTTTTTCAAGTAAATTTTGATTGCATGGTTTTTTTTTTCATCTGTTTTGTTAAGATTTATTCATGTAGTAGTTACATGAATGCTTTGTTGAAGAATACTTTCAGTTAAATTACTGTCATTCATATTGGTTATGTTTATGCCAGTTGAATTTTCAAAATTTAAATAGGTAAGTATTTTTTTTTTTTTTTTGTAATGCAGTGTATGAAATCAAAATTGTTAGTTGACGGCTAAAAACTGGAATATAATGGAAATTGACAGTAGTGCGTTAGCGGAGTATATGGGATGGCTTGCAGATTGTAGCGTGGCTTGGCCGGTTGGTTGGAAGGTGTGTGGAAAGGGGGTGGGGTGTATGTATTTGCAGCTATGTGCGTTAGCTCTGCGGGTGGAGGCAGTACAGCTCCCACCCACCAACGTACCCACTCCCTACCGCTGTCAGAGCCCCACAATCTTCCCCCCTGGGAGACTAGGAGAGGGAGCACGGGCAGAGTCACCAAGAGAAGTGCCAACACTGTGCGCAGTAGGTATTTGCCGCTTGCCTGGCTAAGCCCATACACCACGCTCACTCTAAGCTCCGCGCTTCTGTAACATCTCTTCGACTTGCTTGAACAAAGTGTACAGCAATGTTGTAAATACTCCGGTCAGATACTAATATATATATATATATATATATATATATATATATATATATATATATATATATATATATATATATATATATATATATATATATATATATATATATATATATATATATATATATATATATATATCTCAGTACTATGTTTGGCCCCTGTTTTCCATTGGTTTTTTTAATACATTTTTAGTGTAGAATTTTTTATACACAATACCATTGTATAGTTGAATCTGTTAACACTTTGCAGCGTGAAGGAAACGATTAAACTTTTTTATTTTGTTACGACGTGTAACCTTTTTGTATGTTAAAATAACAGCATGTACAGCAGCGTTACTAAAGCTCTTTATTTGATTTTTGTGCCGCATAACATTTTTTAGAAGCTAAAATTAAATAATCTTACATTTTACAGTGGATGTCAAATTAATTATAGTAATTTAATTCAGTTTTTCATAATTTTTAACTCGCACTTTAGAAAGTAGTTATAATTTCGATTTGTTGGTATATGTGACCATATTTTGCAATAAAATTTCCCTGACTTGTTACACCGTTGTTTTTATGGTACAGTGCACACTTGGTAATAGGAACTTGATATTTTTATTACTTTGGGATAATTTTGTAAATTAAAGAAAAATAATGTTATGTAACATTTGAAGTTTTTGTCACAGCTAACTTATAGGTCATTCGGAATAAAGTGAGAACTAAAGATTTTACCTTTGAAAAAAATCACTAGCCGTTGCTGCATATAATTCAACATTGACAACAGTTACATTACTGCTTATACAGTTGGCAGCGAATTATCGCACGTAGTTCCATGTATTTTATATTTAATTACAACATTACTGAAAGAACATCAAATGGATTTTCTTGGCTTGTGGGTGTGAGCCGCGTCTGAAGATTGTCTTGCAACGTTTCGGCAGTCGTAGCAAGACAATCTTCAGACGCGGCTCACACCCACAAGCCAAGAAAATGCAGACAACGGCCGCGAAAGCCTGTGATCTGTTTTAACATCAAATGGAATCGACCTCTTCGTATTTAATATACCTTAAATTATTTATTTATGATAATATTGACACTCTTACTGCCTGTATAAGTTTACTTTAACGGCGCCAGTAGAAAGTGATTTAATCCGGGCAGTTCAAATTCAACAGTCGTTAGCGAAAGGCGTCTATCGCTCCGCGTATTGACGTGGTTAATTATTTCACCGACAGGTGGCATCAGAGTTACGTTTCAGCCACTTAGCTTGGAAGCGTTCAATGACGGTACAAGAGGAGAGCGTCGTCGTTTGTCCGTTGTGCAATAAATATGGGTTTCTGATTAAACACATTGAAAAGTATTAGAAGTGACTGTTTCCTCATTGGTAATATGTAAGTTGTTATGTGTTACGATTGCCAACATTAGTATCTTGATTTAGAAAATGCACAGAAACCAGTATTAAAAGACGTTAACTCGCGGGTATTTATTACTGAGATTACTATTGGTTATACATTTTATTCAATACCCGTGTATTTAATGAGTAGATATTGTTGATAACATTTTCAGCCCAGTGTAATGTAGATGTAAACATTGTACAAGCCTATGTTAATTAAAACACGTGGCAATGTTTACTTTAACATACAGTGGAAAGATATAAACTGGCAGAAAATAGAAATTAATAAGGGCTTTTTTGAGTGCTCACTTTATCCCGAATCACCTATACCAGTGTTTAGTATTTGTTTAGGAGCAACAGTACTTCTACTTGTATGAACCATTCCATTGTGATGTTTGACAGTTTCCAAGTAAAGTAGGTCATGTTAGGAAAATAATGACTGAGTATATGGGTTCAGCTTATGAGACACAAATATTTTAGAATTACATGTCTATTTGATCTGAGCATATAGTTACGCTTGAATATGGGTGTACATTTATTTTCCATTTTTGCTGTGGTATTGTCTGGAAAGAATCTACTTCTCAGTTTTATTGATGGTTTTCTACATCTTTATGTAGATACTTTTAGATTATGTTCAATTTGAAATTTGGCAATTGCAATTGCATTTGCATGAGGCGTAAAACTCTTGGTATTCTTAGTTACATAGTACATTATTGGCAATTTTATTTTATGTTCTTTAGGTGATTAGTTAACTGTATTTATATTTTTATAATTTACATGTAGATTGTGTAGGCAATGTCTGATCAGCTATTTGAGTCACATCAACATTGCAGCATGGAAACAGTGATGCACTTTGAGAGCAAGGGACTTGAAGTGGCTCCTAAAATTATGGCTTACCTTTCTTATATTTTTATGATCTGTATATATATATATATTTTTTTTTTTTTCCTGTTTAGTTATGGATAGTTTATTAATTGATTACTTTTTTCTCTAAAAATCTTAAAACAGTTGATCCATAAAACTGCTTTTATGTGAAATAATTATATAACATATGCAGCAAGTATGCTGATAATAAACAAAATCGTAAATTCTCTGTACCTTTTCAAATGAACTTTTTTTTTTTACTTATCTTTCTTGTAACTTTGCTACCCACTGTATATCTTCTTCCTTATGCAAATAAATGTTGCAATGCATCTTAAATGTGTCAGTTATGAAATATTTTTCTCATATTTTTCAGAGAAAGTAACATAAACAGATAATACAAAGTTGCATATAATTCTGTTGTGGTAATATTTAAACTACTATTTTACATATTTAAATGGAAAATAAAGTTTTATTATGTATAAAATATTAGTGTAACGTTAGCTAACCTTAATTTTAAATTAAGTGTAGCATGCAACTTTTCTCTTTATGTTAATTTATGTATTTTTTAAATGAAAAAATTTTAACATTATAAACACTACATTAAGCTTAAAAGTATGAGAATGCTGACTTGTAAATTGTGTCACATAGAAGCAAATTAAAACCATAGTATCCAACTAACTTGTTTAAAACATTATTTTAATATAATTTTTTTATTGAAGTAGTTTTATCGCTTTTCCTAAAGTGTTTAGTAGTCAAGTTTTTAAGAAGCAGCGTTAAAGACCATTTTCCGTATTTATACGAATGGAACACTGCCCTGCATTTGCGATGACCCACTTCAAACTAACAGTTCCTTGGGGAAAAACTTTTTACCCTGAATTGAAACTACCCTTGAGAATAGTAAAGGTCACTGATGCATTCAATATTGTGGCTTGGTTGTAACCCTGACTTTTTTTTTATGATTTCAATTAATTGTGTAATTGAAAACTCGTCTGGTAAAACCAACATGTCTCGGAATACGTATCAGAAGTCTGAATGTAACTAATCAAATTGGCATAATGAGATGCCATAGATTGATAGATTGAAGATGTACAGATGGTTCTTTGTCTCAGGAGCATAAAAGTGGTTAATTTTATTGAGAGCATAAAAGTGGTTCTTTCGCTCAGGAGCATAAAAGTGGTTCTTTCGCTCAGGAGGATAAAAGTGGTTCTTTATCTTGGGAATATAAAAGTTATTTATCTTGGGAGAAAAAAGTCACGCTTATAACATATTTCAGTACCCGCATCCGAATGAACATTTTCAGTGCGCACGGCAAGTTCCGCGTATTCCATTTGCCGGAACTTGCGACGAGAGCATTCAGATTTTCGTATTCTATTTGTAAGTCACAGTCACAGAATACGCACCAGAGCAATTTTTCCCGCTCTGTCTCCAGAGACATTGCGGTGCAAATTTAGCGGTGATCACTGTTTATGAAAACAAGAAAAAAATGTTTGCTGGGGTGGAACTTCATTTTAGCTCGTGAATAATTCAGAATAGGTAACATTAGGTGAAAACATTGTTTTATTAATAATATTGTTAAGTTTATTCCTAAAACCGAGCAAGTGGCGCAATGGTAACATGTTGGACTCCCGTTCAGGAAGATACAGGTTCGATTCCAGGCTCCAGCCTTCCTGATTTTGGTTTTTCCGTAGTTTCCAGAAATTGCTCCATGCGAATGCTGGGATGGTTCCTTATCAAAGGACATGGCCGACTCCTTTCCCAACTCTTGTCTTTGTTGTAAGTTGTTGGTATTTCACTGTCTCTAACAACTTCGATATGTAAAGCCCACTTGCTGTACCTTAATTGTTAAATTGGAGATATGGTTGGTCTAGCCTGGTAGTTTGTGTACATATGTAGTAGCTGGTCAAGAGAGAGGAACTGGAGATTGCATCTTCCTGAATTTCGTATATTTAAATTTCTGTCTATTTGAACGAACATCAGTGTTGTAAAAATTTTATGGTAAAAATTATTTGTTGTTACCAATGTTCTGCGTAGTAAATGCAACATATTCAAGGTGTTAGAGCATAAACAATATGCGCTTTCGTGGGCAAACACTTGACTCACTCCCTAAACAAGTTTTCAGATTGCTCTGAGAGGACCCCTAGAGCAGTCAATTGGAATATTTCATTACACACACCATGTTTCGAACCCAAAAAATTATAACAAAAAGTGTGTAAGTTACTTGAGTAAATAATGCTCACAAAAACATGGTTCTGCGTGATTGTTTTCAGGTGTGGTGTTTGTGTCCAAATTTTCTCGAAACTAAGCAACTTCTGAATTTTAGAAGACCCCTTATTTTTACAATACATTTACTGTCAATAACGTTGTCTTCCATTCGGGTAAATACGGTACATGCAAATGCCATTGTTATTTAATTTATTTTTTTTTGGTGTTTGATATTTTTTTTTGTTCAACATTTTAACATTTGTAACATATTTAACACATACACTTATAAGGAAATCCATTTTAAAAGTTAAAAAAAGTACAGTTGAAATTAATTTATAAAATAATAAACTATTTGTAACAAATGCTTAAATAGTGTGTGGATTATGTAAAATTAATTATATTTTCCATGTTAACCTACTCAAGTTAGCATGCCTAAATACTGTACATACGTATAATAAATTCAAAAAATTCTAAAGGAAAAATAGTGTGTACTATTTGGGTGCTTGGAAGTAATGTATATGCTGTGTGGGTTTTGTTAAATGGCACCTAAATGTCTAATCAGTTAAAATACATCACCATTGTAAATAATGTTTCAAAGGCCAGTGTACTAATATTTTCCATTACAACAGTTTTGTACTAGTCATTACCAAAGTAACACTTCTTTCTTTCAGTTTTGATTCATATTAATGTGAAATATCATATTTTTTAAATGTAATATGTGTGACAGTTTCAACTGTATAACATTTAATTTGAGTGCAAACTGTTCTGTAGAACATGTGTGATTTTGTTAGGGAACAGTCAAAATGCTGTTTTGCTTCAATAAGCCAAGCGTTGAACTAGCGCGCAAGGTTATCACCGAACCTTTTTACTATGGTACATTGAACTGTGACCATATAACATATAATTTTACTGGTGAAAAGTCTGTAGCAAAATTCAGTGCATTCCGTTATCTGAATTTTACGTACATCCGGTTAGTATATTTTGAAGTACGGTAGTCTGAAAAAACAGTTTTTATTGACTATGTTGGAGTTTTTAGAAATAGTGTTTTTATTGAGCATGATGTCTTAACAATGAGATTTTGACGTCCAAAGTGGTTTTTCTGCTCCTACTTCGGTATAATGGGAAAACGTGGAATCGTTTCGTAGAAAGAACATGTTTACGAACACACCATGATGCATTTGAAGTGCGTGGTAGGCTGCCACTTATCGAAAGTAGACGTAATATTGTAGCAGATGGCAAATGTCATAAAAGTAGTTTGGGAATAATATCTTGAGTCTTGACAAATGTCTTTAAAACACAGAAATAAATGTGAGTACTTTGCTTTACTTCACATTTGAAAAATAAAACAGCCATTGGCACCAATACAACCACAGACACAAATTTTAGGCATTAATTTCTATTTATGCTCCAGCAATAATAAAAGCGTTCAGCAGATGCAAACTTGAACAGAAGCTGTTAAATAAGTAGGTAATTCCAATTACAATGGTTACGGGTACTGGAGCTTTTCCGCCTTTTCCTGGCACTCTTTAAGCTTTAATGGCCTTCGTGTTCCTCCACTCTGCAGTCTGGACTTGTAACATCGTAACAATTCACTGAATATTTATAAATTTGTATAATTTTACAATTGTACTAAAGATATGTTAGGTTTTGATTTTTTGTGAGTGTGTGTGTTATAAAATTAACGTATTTCTCATTATACAACACATGTTGTATTGAGTACATCATTAATTGGCAAATTTCCTTAATGCTATATCTGGGTGAAGTTGTTAACTCTGTGGTGTTGATCACAAACAGTGATTCGACAACTGGATGCGTCTGGTAAAATGAACTTCTACATTTAATTTTTGCAAGTGTAAGGTTAATTTTGTGGACTGTAGGACTGTACATAGTTTGATAAAATAAGTTAAATAAATAATTTATATGAAATACATATATTTTGATTTCATTTTATTTTGATTCTGGATTGTTTTACATATTTAAATATTAATATACTTATAACTATATTCATTAATTCACTACCAACGATACAAGGTTTAGGGCAATCATGGTTATTGTGGAATTATGAATTGTAACGAGCAGTAAAATGTTAAGTTGTTGATTTCAATAGCTCTCACTTCATCCCGCACCATCTACGTATAAGCTGACGGACTCACATAACTGCACAGCATTCACTACTTATTTTATTCATAGAATTGCTATAGTAATTTACGGTTATTTATTAATTTTTTGGTTTTATTTGTATAAAGAGCAGTTAGGCATGTAATACCATAACTCCGTAGACATAATCTGTTAACTAGGCAAGTTTGTGGCATTCCTTCTCCCCAAATATCAGGAAACCCGTTCAGTTTGGATGTTTAGATGCCCAAAATAATTCTGCTGTAAATTTGGATACTAATTAAGTTTATTCCACACTATCACGATCACAGTTTTTGTTTCAGTTTATCACCTTGCAGCCTGCTGCATTATAAGACACTTAAAATTCACATTAAAAAAATGTGGTGCAAATTATGCATAGCAGAAATTACAAAGGAAAATGGCAGTGGCCACCCCACACCCTTATGGTTACATATGTGAGTGGAAAAATAATTAATAAGAAGACTGTTTTGGGTGAAACGAGGTAATTAAAGAATAACAACTATGATGTTTCACTTCATATCAAGATTTGGTCCCCACTGTACGTCGATACTCTACAGATTCATAGTACTAGCTCAACCACAACATTGTGGAGAGGTAAACTATTCGAAGACAAACTTATGTCAGAATTATACGTATATCTGCAGCCAACATAACCTCCATGAAAATACTCTCTCATAGCCACAGTCATTCTGGAACTCATCTGACCAAATGTATTCAGAAACAATAATAAGCAAAAGAAGAACGAGTGATAGTGAACCTGTTACCATAAATGTGTATATACAATATTTATAAAGACTATTCAGTAATTGTGAAATTTAAGTTAACCTGTGACTGCATGTAAAAAAATTGCAGAATTACCTATGCATAATCTTAACCCGAGAGTATGGAGAGTATGCTGGTGAAGTAAGGTTCATTTCTTCTTTTGTACTGAAAAGAATTTGTATTTTTACAAGCATGGTGTGTGTGTCTGTATGTGTGTCTGCTATGTGTATCTATGTGAGTGTGTGTGTGTGTGTGTGTGTGTAGTGTGAATCTTCTGTGTGTGTGTCTGTGTAGTGTGCATCTTCTGTGTGACTGTTGGTGTTTGTGTGACTGTGGGTGTACGTGTGACTGTGGGTGTATGTGTGTCTGTGATTGTGTGTGTCTGTGATTGTGTGTGTCTGTGATTGTGTGTGTCTCTGATTGTGTGTGTCTGTGATTGTGTGTGTCTCTGTGTGTTACTGAGTCCATGTGTCTGTAACTGTGAGTGTGTCCATGTTCATGTGTGTGTGTTACTGGGTGTTTCTGTGTATGTGTGTCTGTGCTACTGTGTGTCTTTGTGTGTGAGTGTGTGCATGCACACATTCCCAAAGAAACCCATAAGATTATTGTATTGGTGATGTCATTGCAAAATATAGTCACATTTTGCTAACTGTTTTCTAATGAACGAACTTTTGAGTAGTGTTTGATGTCAAACTTTGCATTACATGCTTGATTAGTTATGTTTTTTTCTGTTTGGGGATTGGTTTTTGTGATAGGGTTGTAAAAATTGTAAATTTTGATTTGGTCAGCTTTTATGGCTATGTGAAGCTGCAGATTCACTTTGAGTTTTATTTTTTTTTATTGTACTCTTAAGAGTTTCCAAGGTTTGTACAGGGAATGCAAATCTTATCTTTAAACAGTTGATTTGTTAATATTTTTTGCAGTGTAATATAATGTATTTTGTATTTTCACATGTATGATTATAAATCAATCTAAAGACTTTTTGAGTAAATGAATGCCATGGCTTCAGTATGAGTAGACAAATTATTTAATTTCAGTGCTACAATCAGTGGATGGGTCGTTATTTTTAAAAGTAAAAGGTTTGTTTTTCTTAATGAGTGAATGGGATGCAGAGCATATTTAGTTATGTATTGCCAATTTAATAAGTCTCTGTATTATAATTTTTTAATTTGTTAGAGTTATGTTTATAGTTTCCTGCTTCTGTAAGGTTTTTTTCGTTAATTTTTTTAATATAACACGTCTGGCTTGAACTGGTACCTGAAGATTGTACCTGCTTGAGAAAAAATTATTGATCTTGAATTCAAAACATGTGATGTTAAGAAACATATTGTTCTGTAGATTTAGAGCACTTTCATTTTGTTATGTTACTGATATGTGTATGTCATGCTATCAGCAAAATATTAACTGAATTGCAACATGATCTTGTCATTTTATTAACTGTATTAAAGTGTTGTATTATATATTTTCACATAATTCACATAATAGTTTTCAAGTGATATCTTTCATCCATAAAAAAAATAATAGTAAAAGTCTGTACCATATTACCGTATTTAAATTTATTTTGGGGAGGGCGGGGGGATTTTGAGTTCGTATTTTTTTAGTGAACTGACCACTTCATATTTACAATGGCAATAGTAGTTGGCACTAGTAAGCAGCTAGTAAGCAAGGAAGTGACTGCACATTATTTAATTTTAAAAACAGTGTATTTTATTTGAAAAAGAACTTAGGAGGTGGACAG
Source organism: Medauroidea extradentata (assembly GCA_003012365.1). Classification (NCBI taxonomy): domain Eukaryota; kingdom Metazoa; phylum Arthropoda; class Insecta; order Phasmatodea; family Phasmatidae; genus Medauroidea; species Medauroidea extradentata. The sequence goes on from PNEQ01000294.1 coordinate 55,658, forward strand.
TTTTTGTACTGTATTTTGTTTGTATAGTTGCCAGAATTTTTTTGCGTGTAGCATATTTTTAATTGTTAGAAATATAAGTGAAGATTTTAGTTGATTAGAGCTTTTAATTACAGTGTAACAAGTTTCTTCAACAAAAAAGAAAATTTAATCCTATATGATTGCACAAAATTAGTTAGTCCTGTAGTGCAATTCTTTAGAAATTGCATCATTTAGTCCTATTGTGCACGGCTGAAACAATATTGATATTGTCTCTGTTGACACCTATCACCTAACATAATCTGTGGCTGCAAGACTATTCGTATAGTATGTTTTTGATTATCAACAACATATGAAATAATTAATTGAAATAAAAATCCACAAATTAAGAACATTACAATCTAGATTTAACAACAGTGAGCAGTACAACTTGGATTTGTGAGACTCCCCACCAAATTGTGCATCGGTGACATATATTTGTAACTTTGTTCTAAGTGACAGCATTTTAAGTTTAAAATAATATCTTTCTTTGCCAAAACAACAAAGAATAAATTGCTTTAGTGTGTGAATTGTGAAAATGAAACCAAACCTACTTATTGACTTTTAAGAAATTGTGTTTCAAACAACTTGGGAAAATGTGCTCCATAGAACTAAGCAGCTGTAGTCTGGCTGGTGGAAAATAATCCTAGAATATAAGTACAGTAAGTGAAACCAGTGTGATTTTATTGTTACGTGGAAGCATCATCTTACAGTGTCTTAGAAATACAGTGCATGTATTATTTGAACGATGTTGTAACATCATGTCTGTTTTTACTTTACGCAAACATTTTAAACTTAAACGCAATAGTTTGTGTGTGTAGGAAAATAACCTAACTCAAACTATGCTACTATATTTTAACAGTGCAACACGCTTATTAGAAATATGGTTTTGGGACCCCTCAAAACTGATTTTTTAGATTGCTATAGCCACAGAAATACAACCTCGATAGTAGCCTGCATTAGCATTAATTCCAAACTGTCTACAAATATAAGTATGCGGTTGCAGTTTGAAGACCTCTGAAAAAGACCACTAAGAAAATGTAGCATTCTAGTTTAGCTCGCTGTGTTTAAAAGTGTTGCAGTTCTCGTTGAGCATGGCATTCTCTTCTTATCACTCCCATGTTTCTGCACCTCGGATGTGGAATACTACATTTGGCACCTAGGCCTCGTAACCTACAGTGTTTTACTACCACACATTATGGCTTCAAATCAGCTCTTATTGACACATTCTTTACAGAGTGATACTGATGATGAATATCATGTTATTAATGTATTTTTATTTACACAATATAAATATTCTATCTACAAAAATATTTGAGGTGCAATGTAACCGATTTTTTTATGCGAGTCTGCCTGATTCACACTTTCAGCAGCATTTATGAGTGTGATTCGCTGTCTGCATGTCTATGTGTATTTGTGTATGAAAGAACAAGTCCAAGAGTTAGAGGTGGAGAGGGAGGAGGGGTACACAAAAGAAAGCAAAAAAAAGAGAGAGCATGATAGAGAAAAATGAGACTACATGGTGGTGAAGGAGATGGGTGTGGTAGTGAGTGAGAGAGAGTGAGTGAGAGAGAGTGAGTGAGAGAGAGTGAGTGAGTGTTGAGTGAGTGTACACACATTACTTTATAACAATTTAATGAAGTATTGGTCACTGTAGGGCACTGAAAGCAAAACATGTGACATTCTGAAAAACAAGTAATGGTGAAAAGTTGATAATTCTTAAGGTGGACAAACAGAATGACAGCATACATGTGAGATATTTAAGAAAACTGCGGTTTGGAAGTATACTGTGTTAAGTATAACTTCAGTGGAATTTTACAGCTGCTTATGGGCAATAACTGTTAATATTTTCTTAATGTGTCACAATGTTAGACATTTTTAGTACTGAAATGGACATGAGATGTCTGTTGCATCATTTGTTTTGTAAATTTTGTCTTGCATTGTGATACACATACATATTTTAACAGCTATTATCCATTAAGTAGTTGTCAAATGCTACTTCGGTTGTACGAATAGAAAGTATACTGCTAATAAACTTCAGAAGCAACGTGATGAATTCATATTGTTTAACTTTCTTAGCATGGAATGAAGTTAGAAATATTGTTGTAGAATATAAATAAACATGATAAAACTAATGCGTATCATTGACAATGTTATTAGCATTATTTCATCTGGCATATTTCAGTATGCTTTGTTATTTTCAAGCTCTATGTAACGTACGTAATTCTACTATTTCATTGTTTGCTAACAGTTACTTATAAATGAGTTGGTGTTTGTTGCCAAAATTGCAGTGTGTAAAAACCCACTAAGATAAAATGTTTTTTAATGGCAGGCTCAACAGCAATACGGGATCGCAGCGACAGCATGCCATCTCGGCCAAGGACCACCAGTGAGGGCCACCACCCGCTGCCACTTCCACACTCGGCTCGTAGTACTCATTTGGCTCCTGGCCCTCGGCCACATTCCATGTACTCGCGTGGTGTTTCCTACTCCCCACCTGTCGGTTCTAGTCCGGTCAGGTGAGTGCAGAACTACGTTGGTGCTTAGGGCTGTGTGACGTGTAGAATTTAATGTTCATGTCAACATTAGTCATGTGTTGAAAAAGTTTGACACGTCAGTCTTGATAATACCAATAATAGTCTTGATAATGTTAACCACATCAACATTCGAACCTGTGGCTTTTGAAATGTCGATCTTTGCTTTTGGCATTTCAATCTCTGCTTTCGACATATTGATCTTTGGCCCTTGTCTTGTTACTCTCTGCCCTTTCACATGCCAACCACGAATTGTCAAACAATTGTCCAAAATATTGACTAATTGACATGGTACGTTATATCTAAATGTTGACTTGGACATGTTACATACTCCTTTTGGTGTCCTCTTTAGTGTAGCGTCAATTTACAGAATGCACCAAGATACTTTTAATGTGCACTTACTTTCTAACTTATTTGACACAAATACTGTAATATATAACCTTGAGTGTACGTGAGCCCTCTTTCCGTACATAAAAATACATACATAAAATATAAAAAAAAAATTTATTTTCTGAACTATCTCTCTTTTCCTGATACAGAAAATGAGTTTTATTTGAAATGAACAGAACAGAACCTAAACAACAATAACTCAAAAAGATAACTTGGGCTCTCTTGAAATCCCAACTATAAATGAAGACAAAATTAATGTAGTTAAACTGTATACAAATGAAAGTGGACAATATTTTATAATTAAACTGTGGATCTGAATAATCCATGTTTGACATCAGTGGGGATTCCAAAGACTCTTACTAGATCACTCTGAAAATTACCGTATTTGTATTACGTCAAGATTTCTAAATTTATACTTCCCTGGCAACATTAAAACAGAATGACCTTAATGAAAACAAGCTAGCTATTATCATGTAGATTTCTTCAATAGAGTTAGTATCTATGCTCCGGCTTGAGTGTTCTTATCTTCTAGGGATTCCCGTGAGAATGTGGCACTTCTACTGCTAACTCTAATTACGTTGACGACTGAAGTAATTACGATATCTACGAAGCTCCTGGGTGTCGAGGGGATTGAAAAGCTCACCACGTTTTGAAGTAGGCTGGTTTCAAAATCCTGAACTCTCCTGAGTTCAGGAAAAACTTGACAGATAGCGAAAGAAACCATGGACAGAGGTTATAGCCCTCTCTCGGACTAGCAAGGGCAAACTCAGGCCTTAAACAGGCACAATGTAGAGACTGCGATGGTGACTGGTCCTGGATAGATGAACCTCCTTCCCGTCATGGAAAATGTACCTCTCCGTACATCAGGAATTATGCAGACTGTCCTCTAGGTCAGGAAGTACTTCTCCATCCTCCCGGATAGATGACCAATAGCCTGGGAATGGATCCGGTCGTCGTTCCTCCAGAACCAAAGTCGGATACGCTACCAGAATTGAACTCTTTTTAATATTTTTTTCTCTCGCCGTTCCTAACAGCCCTTTGCTAAGTCCCTATTGACTTTTGTTAGTGCGACACCGTGAAACGTAGTTATTTTTTTTAACAACCCAAAATTACTTGTTTCCTACTAGGCCGCATCCCTGATCTCGGTCAGTATAAAACTTAAATGGCAAAATTAATAATTCCCTCGTAAGAGTCTGTACATATTAATACATAACTTAAACTGTAATTTTTTTTCTTTTTAAACAAAGCAAATATAAACATTCGCTGTACATTTTACTTCACTCAGCAAATATATGACCTTTTCCATAGAACAATACTAAATAAATATTTTATATTCTGAGTGGAGTTAATTCCAAAACCACTATTTTGAGCAACTTCTGTGACTAACGAAGTTACATGTTACAATACTATCTCCATTTAAATAAATAAGATGTGTGGTAGAACCCTATTGCAACATTTTCCATTGTTCCTGTTGAAGAAAAATTGTTACCAAGAAAATGTTAAATGCAGGATACAATAAAGGAGAAAGCCAACTTCTAATTTAATTTTTTTGTGTAAAAAGAGCTAGTCTGTGATTAGATATAATAGTTGTGCAGTTAATGTGCTATACTCTGTACCACATAAAGTTTCCAGATTTTGATAGATTGTATTAAATTAGTACCTAGTAAACAAAGTGAATATGTTTCCTTCCACCACCATGTGCTTTCCATCTGGCTGTCAAAACATGTCAAAACCAGGTGAAATTTTGCTTGACATGTGAAAATATGTTGTCTAGAATTGCGGAAAATATGTTAATACATAGCTAGTTTGACTTATGTAACCCTAAAATGTGGTTTTTCAACACTCAAAAAGATAAATCAATAAAAGCAAACATTAAAATATATATTTAAATCATGAAATGTCTTCTCACTTGCACATTTACAATTCTAATGACAGGAAAACATTTGAACACTGAATTTGATTGTAATTGATACTACTGAAACCAGGATTAATTTACACAAATCAAATTTTCTTCAGAAAGTAAATAAATTTACCCAGATAAAATGAGTAAAACATTTTGGCCTACATAGAAGTGCTTAAGCATACTGAAACCAGGATTAAATTACACAAATAAAATTTTCTTCAGAAAGTAAATAAACTTACCTAGATAAAATCAGTAAAACATTTAGGTCTACGTAGAAATGCTTAAGCATTTTTATTTTCTTGCAAGAAAAGAGACTGATGTGCCTTGGAAGAAAACAGACGTGTATTCACTGAGTCATGAGAAAGCAAGTCTGCTGGTGTTCTGGGTAAAGACAAAATTCTTTCACCAGTTAACTGATGGAACAAATATGATTAAGATAAAACCAGAAAACATTTTTATGTTTGTTGTGTAGATACAAAAGCAATTATTTAAGTTGATGTTGATGCCGACTTGGTAGATAAAAATCCTGCAAACATTGCCATTTCATTATCTGTTGATTGTACACTATCATCCAGTGGTACTGCTTAAGGCTCTGTGTCACTTTCCAATGTATACAACAGTGGTTCAAAATGGTCGTCACTTAAGTTGTCTTCGTAATCATCGTCATCAATATTAATGACGATTGGTTGGACTACAACATGACTGTCCCACATTATGTACTTCACGTGACCAGTCCTCTGATATAAGTTTCTCTGTATGAGTGACCTAGTTGTTCCATCTGTAATGAAAATTGGTACACAGTTTAATGAAAAATTTTCAGTTATCCAGTAAACATTGCACCTTTATGTGAATATATTCAAAGATAATCACCTAAGAATTTCAACCAGTACAGGTTGATAAACATAATATGGTAAATAAATATAAGCACATACTTTAAGTGGTACAATTACTTACTTCTGAGCTGTAACTTTCCTAGTTGCCTCCTCCCACACAGAAAGCACAGTTGCATCACCAAATCGTTTGCCTCTCCCAGCGTAAGACACATAATACCGTTTACATTCACTCCATACCATTTCAATCGGATTATAATGACAGTGCTATGGAGGTAAACGCAGTACTTGGTGACCAGCTTCATGTATCATGAGGTTTACCTTGTACCTGAAAATATATTTTTTTTACCAATTAAAATTTGATCATCCATACAACACAAGTAGCCACTAATATTCTTTCAGTTTACTTTACCCTCCCTTACTTCTTTCTGAGGTCTGTACTGCAGGGCAATTCCTAGGAGTTCTCCTCGTAGTGCATCTTGAGCGTATGCAATATTATTTTCCTTCAGCCATTTTATTAATTAAAGTTTTGTCCAACTTGTGGTTGGTAATTTCTCACCTTAAAACAAATACTATATTACAGAAAATGTTATATATAAAAAATGTATGTTCAAAGCACAATAAGAGGGAATATGAAATATATAAACTAGTTGAAATATAACCCCATTGCAATTAGTGTTGAATATTTGCTGATCATTATAAAAAATAAAATGAAAGGTGTGTCCATAAAGTAGTTTAAACAGTTGTGAAATTTGGTTAAACAATACACTAGCTATTTCAACCAACCTGGACACTATGATAAGATGCATTATCAAGCATCACCACTGTTGGTTCCTCAAGCATTGGCAACAGCTTGGTTTGCAGCCATTCTTCGAACAGATTTCCATTCATATTCCCATGGTAATTTGCACCTTCAACAAAACCATTTCGGGAACCTGCATGAAGAACGATAAATTGTTTCCCTTCATCCAGGTTCTTTTGTTTGCATGTGAAAACAGTTTTATCCTGCCAAGTCTTTGTTGGAAACCCTAAAAAAAGATGACGTACACAACAAAATAAAAACCAAATGAACAAATGGTATGTACAATAACATAGCAATGAGTCTTATTGATTCTACTTGATAAAATTTTGAAATTGTGCTTCACTTGCCTTTTGAAAAGAACCATGTTTTATCTAGAAACACAAAGTTGAAGCCTTCTTCTTGAAATTTATGGTACTGCCTCAAGAACGAAATTCTGCTAGCAGCAATATTATGATCTTCAAATAACGCTCTCCTGCCATCAGTTCGTTGCCATGAAAAACCTAATTCTTTCAGCAAATGCTGTAATGTTGTCCTGCTTCCACTGAAACCTGTTTGTCCACTAGCAATAATTTCTGAATGAACAGTGTCCAAAGTCAAGTGTTCTCCTGCAATAAAACCAGCTATTATTCTTTGTATATGAAATAAACAACAGTAATTGTTAAAATAATTTTCAAATTTTTTACTTGAAAATAAAGCGTACTACCACATAGTTCTATATAAATAAATGTCCGCTCATGAAATATCTACCCTAAAAAAAACTCATCAAATTTTGATGAATAGTTCAGATTTTATTGACGATTGAGTATTCCAGTCTCCGCTCGACACGTACCTTTCCAAATTATGGTGGTAAATAAATAGTAAAGTGAAACAGGAAGACCACAAAAAATTGTGGGACACAGAAGTTATGTAAAATTAGTATAGCAATTATGTACAACTATTATATTTTAAATATTACCATCACAGATAAAAAACAATATAGTAGAACAAATGAAATCTGTGTTTGCACTTTGATCTCCTAAGTGATCAGCAAAGCATGTCTGTCAATAATATTATAGTTTTTATGACAAATTTTCTAACAAAGAATGCTAATCGTCATAATTAGCGATCAAATAAAAGAAAACATGAAATAAAGATGTTTCAATAATGTAAGGAAGGTAAACAGCAAAATAAATAATTGTATCCCTAAGAGTGAAAACAAACAGTAATACATATTGGTATGTTAAGTAATCAGAAACAAACCCTGCTCTGTAGTACTACTACTACTACACTTTTTTATGATGAAATTATCCAGGTATAACAAGAAAGATAGCAAAACTGCATAATGTAATTACAATATTTATTTCAACTAACACAAAACAGAAAATATAAACTGCACCAGATATGTCACTCTTGCAAAGCTTTAATTTAAAATAAGGTATTGTGCATTTGTGTTGGTTATAAAGTTTACATTTACAAAAGTTACCTGGTAGGCGTTAGCTTCCATTTTTAACCCAAGCAAAGTTCGCAGATAAATTTCAAACCACAAGAGTTGAAATATAATTCGACCCAGGCTACTTTATGCCTACAGTTTCCGACACATTTTCTTATAAATTGCATCATTTTAAAGCTGGAATAGGTGTATGGCAATGAAATCAGATTAATTGAAAGGTAAGTTTACCTTTGCAAATTCCTTTAAGTAGTAATGATTATAAATGAGAACACTTTTACTTGTTTATACACAGCACTATTTAAACTTCCACAACAGCTTTTCTAGCTCAGTTGTTTCGGTCATGTGTAAAAATTAGAGTTATGCCAAGGGGTTTGACTAAAATCCCTTCCCACCTCCCCAATCTTCTTTTCCAAAAAAAATTTAAGTATCCTTCTTAAATTATTTTTTGTCTTGTGATAGTGGTGACTCCCAGCTGAGAACAATTGAAACACAAATGTGTTGATAGTAGGAAATATGACCACACTTGGGAAAATGTAACTACGATATTAATACGTTGATAGAAAAAAAATTAGTAGTTTAAAATCAATGTTGCTTGAACTCTCTACTACCACCTTGTGTGTTTTGTAGTTGTATTTATTGTTGGGAGATACAGTATTAAGTAATTTTCATTATTATAGTTCGAGCTTGTAGTTGATAAGGGTCTAGCTGTAAGGGTAGATAGTACCCTGCCATCTCAAAAAAGTCTTATCCACTTGGGTGGTAAGTGGGCTGCCAACTTCGTTGTTTACTCTCCGTCTCTCGTCCCAAGAACATGTAGATGCTGACAGGTGCTTGTGGCATGGGGTTGTCTCCTTGAGATCAGTGATTTTTGGTATTCTCCGTTCACTCTAAGTTGAGTTTTAGGATAAACAAAGCAAATTATAAACAAACATGTTCATTGGCTGCCGACCGCCGTGCACTGTGATCTTGCATAAGAAATAGATCTTTGTTATCTGTCGTGTACATATAAATTTACTACTCCATCACTTAATAAAAGAGTTTTATTAACAAATATCTAAAATATACAGACGTTGCAAACACAATCTACGACTCTATAAGTTTATTATTGTAATTATGGTTACCGGACGACACGTCCGTACAGTTGATTCACGAGTTGTTTAACAACTGACACACTGGTAAACGTACGAGTTTCTTGGTACACTTGCCAGTATTTAGAGATGTACGATACTCTGAAAATACCAAAAGTGTAGTTCAGTAATAATAACCACGGTAAAAATAAGTCAGAAATATCACAATCAGATATGTGATATATTTTTTAAAAGTATTTTTGGACATTAACGCGTCAATGTTGTGGCTAGTGCGAATGGTTTCTCCGTGTATCCATTTTCTGTTCCAATTTGTCCGTACCAAAATTCCTTGATCTAATTTGTTCCGTCCTCGCGTCTGTTTATGTTTACATCGCATGCGGGTTAGGTTATGTGACGCTGGACGTGAACAGTGAAAATGTCTCGCATGATTTTCGAAACGTGGATATGTCTTCATTACTAAACAAACTGCGGTGATGTTTATTAGGCAAGAATAAAAATCTCGCATAACATTCTTTACAATAGAACAAATAACGAGTATGTGTCGTGAATTACCTACAGAGTGTTTGGTGATTTATAAAACGTAATTTTTCCAAAACGAAGTACAAAATTATCCAGGAGGACTTTAACGTAAGTTCAATCACATTTTGTTGACAACTTTTTACTGCATGTAGTACCAAATTTTCGTTACGGTAGTACCAGAATATTTGAATACGATCGATAGTCATGGCTTGATAATTGCAATTAAATTTTGAAATATACTGTAACTGCACATGATATGAATATTTTTATCAAGTTTTCATGTAATTTTTGTTTCCGTATGTCGATAACACGTACAAAATTTTCACGTAGTATTGTTTTAATATGTAGGGTGTTGTTGTTTCCTATGATACCGACTGTACACAGTTTTGTCGGTTGGAAATAGTACATCGGCGCGCTGCACAAATTGAGCCAATTAGAATCTAGCAAAGTGCAATGATATTACGTTATTAGTTTACTTCAGAACTCAACATAGAGTGAACGGAGAATAATGTACAAATTTTTGCTACAACGGTAATGAGGTATGCTTGTGGGTGGCGAAAAAAAGGTACTAGAAGGTGCAATGAACATGTTAAAAATAAATTAGTAGTAAATTAATGTGGCAGAGGCAAATTTAATTTAAGGCTTGCCACAGTTTTGCTGACTGTGTCATCATCGTTGTTTCCTTTTAGCAGCCCTGCATCAGGTGCTTGTTCAACTGACTCGGCTGGCTCATCCCTATCAATTGACGATGGTGATGGCTGGGGCGATATTGCACAAGATGGAAGCAGTGCTCTGGGACGTTATGGTCATTCCCTCACTCCTGATGAGCCGGTCATCTTGGAAGAGAACTGCGATGAATGTCTTTCATGGTCTAATGCTGCTGGTAAGAGCTTGAACATTTGGGACTTACGTATATTAGTTAAGTGTTAGTTCAAACTGAAGGAAAAATACTGACATGACCATTTTGTGTGTGAATCTGTGTGCATTAGTTAATCTTGTTCATCAGTTTATTAACATGATCTGTAGAGGTAATGTTAACTTTATTTACAGTTGTAGTACCATATTGATATAATTTACGGTTGTAATATTTAGTTGTACGATTTGCTTTTATCAATTCAAATGTATCATCATAATCTCTGTACAAAGAACACTGACTGATTGACATAAGAAAGCACAGCCCAAATCGCTGGACTTAGAAATGTGAAATTTCAAAAGTGGGTTCCCCTCAAACCATATGCAAGCAGTAAGATGGGATTTACCAAAATTTGACCCTTAAGATCGTGAAAAGGTGTAAAATGTGTTTTCTGTGAATCTTCAATACGGGTTGAACCTGACAGGCTATTGTGATTTTCACTCCATTGGAGCTGTTGTTAATATGTACATATGAAATAATGTCATGATTTTCTAAATTCAATCTCCAAGGGCAGGGCAGGTCAACCTTATGGGATTTAGTGTTACGTTTTTTGAAGTGGTCGAGCACGTAGTTCCGTCCTTATACGCTTTGGAGTGCTAGTGGAGAACGATCCTAGCACCACCAAGCATCTGCGGCCGTAACTTATTCAGACTTTGTACCAACCCCTCTCCCTTCCCTCTTCCTGTCAAAAAACTGTTGGGTTGGGACAGTCTGCCATTCAGGTAGATACCAAAGTGAGAGGGAAAGAGAAATAAGAGAGAGAGAGAGAGAGAGACCGAAAGGGATGAAGTTGTTGGAGGGGGCTGAGTTAGGGCAGTCTTCACTGATGAGACTTGACGTGGCTAGACTGTGTGTGCTGAAGGGCAATTGAATGCCGCGTCAAAATCCCAAATCATTTACCAAATGGTATTTTATTTCAACACCACCAATAATTTAAAGTAATTATTTTCTTTGTCGGCATTAGGTCCTATAATTTGGTACCTAATTTAGACCCATTCAACAGTTTAAACACAAGCTAATTATTTAACAAAAAAAAGAATTTTCAAAATCTGTTTATAAATGACTTGAATTTTGAGGTAATGAACATAAAAAAACAGAATTGAGAACATCCTACTATTTTTTTACGTCTGTTAAAATATTGTTGCGTGCCATGTTCCTGGAGGCCAGTGGTCGGCGGCTGTTTCGTAACACCTTGAGGGCTGGCCGATGACTCAAAGCCCGGGTGGCTCATAGTGGGAAAACCGCCGAACCTACGTCACAGATACCTGTCCTAAATGCGTCTTAACCCTTCGAGGGCGGCTGACGTGACTACAAGCATGTCCGAAACATGATGAAATA
>PNEQ01000294.1:68418-84637 GCA_003012365.1 Medauroidea extradentata
GTGACACAGGAGTAATTGTGTGCATAACTAATTGTGCTGTGAGAGTTCTAGTTGATTACTGTTTTGTGTATTTCGTAGCTTTGTGAGCTATTAAATCCAGTACTTAATTTAACTCTTTTATTTGTAATTATAGACCTCTATCCCAAAGAACTCGTGGGATTTGCCCACATATAAAGTTTGTGCTCTCAAACTTGTAACAATATGTTACCGTATATATTGAGATTTAATAAAGTTTATTCTAATCAAACATGAAATGTCGGTTATTGACGGTACAAAAATTAGTAGAAATGTTAAAACAACTACATTCTCTTCACAGTAAAGCGAACACTTTGGGCATATATCGTGTCAAGAATATACATTGTATTAGCCTATCGTGATGGCCTCATGATAAACTCTGATTTAAATTAAAAATCTATACACCGTGCTTGTTACCTGAACTGCTCTGTCTGTATTAACAACCTGAAGAAATATACAAATTACCTGAAAGTAGAAACATAATCACGGTTTTAAAAATTTCTTACGTTACTATGAATATCCTATAAAAGTAAAAAATCCATACAATGAGTTGCAACCTAGAACCGGTAAACTCCACCCAGCGAGAGCTTTCGTTGGGAGTCCGTCGGCTCTGCATTAGAACGTAAAATTAATATTATTATGTTGCTACTGCCTGTAAGTTAAATAAACATTTCTAAATTGTTACTGGAGCAAACTTGAGGTAGTCGTTCTCATAATAGGAGTTGCCTCCCTTACATCGCATATAATTATGTTGGCGTTACGTTTTGTGAACATTACATTTTGGCTTTTCGGGCAGTACACCGTGAGGAACAACAGAAGTCCTCTTGTCGCAAATGCTTAGAAAGTACCGTTTACCGGAAAAATGGACACAACTGTTCCTTGCCAGGTATGTAGGCAAAATGTCTTACATCCGCTAAGAATTGGATTCGTACCATGCTCTCAGGAAGACAAGCAGACAAGCCTAGGAGTGTCGTGAGGAAAATTTCGGTTCTGCGCTGTGTATATTCCCAACCCGAGACACAGACTTGGGTAGCTACTGCATTGTAAATTATTACAGTTTATTGCCCTCCGCCAGGCGACCTTGAGTCTTCTGCCGCTACTATCCCTTTCCCACCCCCAACCACCCTTGCAAGTCCCTTTGACAAAAGGCAACATTTGGCACGCCATTCGGCGGCCTTCTATCTGAAGAATTTAGTTCTGACATCTACCTGGCAGCGTTACCCTCCAGGCCTCTAAAAACCCATATTTGGTCACCCACCACCAGGGCGACACGAAATTTTGTGCAACACGAAAAGCTTAGGCATTGACAGTCTGTATATCTTGGTCGTCTGTGCCCAAGGGTATGAAAATATGTTAAATGTGTTTTTGATTAACCCATTTATACCTTTGAGGCACTATTATTATCTTTTCCTATTTTCCATGATTGTCAACACTGGGTGAATATTAATTAAATGTCAATTGAATATTTATTATTCAGGGTTGGTAACCAGTAAAATTTTTTTATCATTGCTGCTATGTTATGTGAATAATAATTTTTTGAAATGTCACACAGTCACCCCCGCTTACGGTGTCCATAGAACCTTTTGTTTCAATGTAACAATGTGCTCTTTATTTGGTAGTGGTGCTTACCTAAAAACTATTTTTCAGGAATTTTTAAAACATTGCACCTTTAATGGGGTTAAAAAGTGAATAGGTTTTCAGGAAAGTGTTAGTGTAACTAAAATTTTTCGACGAGATATAATTTTACGTCAGTGGGATCATTGTACAAATATCTAAAAACTTACCAGAATTTTTGAAAATTGAACTCCTGAGGGGGTGAAATTACTTATTATGATGGGGAAAACATGATTTGTAAACCAGTTCTTTAAGGTTATCTTAAAAGAAAGTTCAGTTATCAAGAAGTAACTACTGTACATATTATTAAGTCACTCTTGCAATCCTGTTGGTACATAATTTGGTATAACTTCTATGTGCCTAAGGAATGATTACATACTTTATTTATTTATTGTTTTAATGAATACTTCTGACATTACATGACACAGTCATCAGTAACTCCTGACTAAGATTTGGGAGGTTTTGGTTTCAAATTACATGTAAGACTGTGCAAACGTGTTATTCTGACACCGAAGCACAACAAGGTTTGTAAAATTAATGAAGTTTCGATGAAGCTGTTCGAAGGAAGTAAAAACAGAGTAGATATGTATAAATCTGTTAAAAAATAAGGAGCTTTCCATTACTCTGTGAAGTCCTTCAACAGCATCAGCCACGTGGCATATCAACCGCGTCACTTGATTAACCTCAAGGATAGGGCACCAACATGGTACTATGAAACTTTAACCTGCCAAAACTCTCTAATGCCAAAAAACTTCAAATAAAGGTTTTTCAAGGTAAATCAGTTTTCATACCACATATATTTAAGGTACTGACTCCTCCTCAGGGTCTTTTGCTATGACTATAAATAAGGTCCAAGGGACAGTCTCTGAACATGGCAGGGATAGACTTGAGAGAGTACAGCCGCTTGGACAGCTGTAGCTATGTGGCCTTCTTCAATGTGAGCACAACTAGCTGCTTGGTTATCCTAACATGGAATGGTCGAACCACTTGACTAGTCTGGTTTACAAAGAGGTCCTTCAGTTTAAGTAAATGTTTGCGGCTACGAGCATAACAGGCAGGCAAAGCGGTAGGCAAACTGCTTGTGTATATTTGATAAAAAGGCATTTATGCATTAAATATTACTACAGTATTATTTGAAGCACCACACTGCTTTAACAGTGGCTATGTACATACTTGTAGCTAAGAAGCTTAAATAAAAATTGTAGTTTCTTTAGTATATTTTTGCCTAGATTTGAATTTATTACATATACCGATGAATGCACATGTCTGAGACATTCTGAATTGGTAAAAAATAATTCAGGCGAGAAATTGTGTGAAAGGTCAACACACTCATAGAACTGAATAATTATGTTTCCTGATTCTGTTTTCAACTAGGTAATTGTACTGTAGTAAGTTCCAACAAAGTAATTTAAACTAAAATAACAATGAAATACTGGGTCCAAATCTCAAAGTAAAGTTGCAATACTGTATTAAAAACAAATTTGCATTGCTTGTGACAAACTTACCTAGAGGAATGGAGCACATAAGTAAAGTGCAGCAAATGTTTCTTAAAATGTTAGACTTTTTTTAACCTAGATTTTTTACTCTCCTTAAAAATGTGACGTAAGAATGGAGATCGTGACAGTGAATTTAAACTGTCTATTGGTATGAAAAAAAAATATTTACTGGAGTATGTACTGTATATTTGGCAATAACTAAAATATTAGTTTTATATTAAACAATTATTTTTGTGTAGTATATAACCATTTGTGCTGAAAATTAAATAGTATATGTAACTGTCTTATTATATAAAAAAATTTTCTGAAGTGCACATTAAATTCTTGATACTGTAACTGTTTCTCTTAACAACAGGTGAAAAAGGTCAAAACTACATG
The DNA here is from genome assembly GCA_003012365.1 of Medauroidea extradentata. Taxonomy (NCBI): domain Eukaryota; kingdom Metazoa; phylum Arthropoda; class Insecta; order Phasmatodea; family Phasmatidae; genus Medauroidea; species Medauroidea extradentata. The sequence continues at coordinate 71,922 of PNEQ01000294.1, forward strand.
GCATTGGAGCATTCTGGCACATGTCTTTCCTTGCCCATTCACCCTGTAACCACAATAAGCAACAGCGTGTGTGGCTCCGGACCACAGCGCAAGTTCTCGCCGAACCTTAGCAGTAGTGGGTTCAAGTCTGGCTCTCCGTCACAGGTCAGTTTCTCGATAGTTTTGACAAATTGTATAGTGGAGTTAGTATTGCAGAAGTTTTAAGAGCTGAAGTAAAGACTGTGAATTGTAAAACAATGTGGGATTAAACTCAGTTTAGTCAAGTTATATGGTATCTCGCTCACGTTTGTTTGATGTAAGAGTGATAACTTCGGACTAAGACTTCAGATAATGAACATTATAGTTACTGAATCTCAGAGATATTCGGTTCACCTCATCTGTGATTTCAATATCCTGATAGCTTCTCACCGGATTTGGAAAAGAAGTTTATTTATTAATTTTTTTGAACTTTCATAATTTTATTTTTATTTTGTATTTTATTTACACAGAATTTTACTACAGATAGAAACAAAAATATGTTTCAGTTTTTTGATCCTCTGGAGCAAAGCTCAAAAGTGAGGAGTTTTCACAGTAAGATTAACACAACATTCAAAACTTGGTGAAGAGAGTATAGACTGACTGTAATTAATACACGTTGAAAGGGAAAGGAAAACTAGTATACAGACATGAGTCAGTGCATATGATTCACAAACAGGGAAGCTGAAATTACTAGAAACATAAAAACATAAAAAAGAAGAAAACTAAATAAATAAAGTTAGAAAAGAGGAGGGAACAGAGATAGGTTTGTATAAATATATGATTTTAAGATATTTAAGTGAAACCTGTGTACTGTATGTTATTAATTTTAATAATGTAAAATATCACAAATATTATAACAGTGTTCTAAAAGAGCATATACACTAGACCCCCGATTTTACGAATACTCACGGTTCCTCTCATCACATTCGTAAAATCGCTACCTTCGTAAATTCGATAGCGGCTTATTTTTTGCCCCCTCCCCCCCCAACAGAAAATTTTAAAATTGCATTTTTTCTGCAAAGTGTTTCTAGGCCTCGACTTCCGTAGCGTTTTGCGGGAAATTAATTAACGTAATAATGTAAACATAAATTGATATCAGTAGCCAGACGTCACACTGATGAGCGGTAGATATGACCGACCCTTGTCCCTGAAAAATGAGAAAATCATGATTCCGAGTGTCTTCTCTCGAGCGAATAGACCGACTTCCGTAGCATTTAACGGAAAAATAACGCAAGTGATAGTTGAAATATAAATTTATATCAATAGGCAGACGTCTTACGATCAAAAGAACACCGCTAAACAATAGATATGACCAATCCTTTTACTAAAATAATGAGAAAATCGAGATTCCGAGTGTCTTCTTTCGAGCGAATAGACCGACTTCCGTAGCATTTAACGGAAAAATAACGCAAGTGATAGTTGAAATATAAATTTATATCAATAGGCTGACGTCTTACGAAAAAAAAAACACCGCTAAACAATAGATATGATCGACCTTTGTCCTAAAAAAAAGAGAAAACCGAGCTGTCGAGTGCCTTCTCACGAGCGAATAGCCCGATTTGCGTAGCGTTCAATGGGGGGAAAAAAAAAGTAGGCATTCCTTACTAGTAATATGCCATTGTAAATTATTCACCAAAGAAAGAAGGAATAAGCGGATGTATTTATTCATTGCGCAGTTTTATATAACTTAACGTGAAAACATTCCCTCGACGTTGTTAATGAATTGTACGAGAACGTAGATACTAGTAGCGTTCAAAGCGGACAGATAGCGCAACTGTACGAACGTTCACAAGATGGCTGATAGATAGCACCACCGTAGCATATACCAACGTTGTTCCAAAAACGCCATTTTGTGACGTTCTTACCTAAAATCGTCGAGAATTACATGTATAAGTGATTGAAAATAATCACTTTCAAAGTCAGTATATGCGGTAAAAATAAATTAGGAGTTCCGGGATTACGTAATACACGAACGTCTATTTATTTTCCAATTTCGACATACCTGGAGACAAATGTTTCTACACTTGGAGAATAGGTAGCGTTATTATCGTGCTCACATGTGAAACGCACGTTTTACGACATGCAGTAACGCATTGTTTTAAGCAAATTATGCACCAAGTTAATTGTTTTAAGTACATATGGTGTTAACGCAATTAAGAAAAATATCACGCTATTATTTATAGGGTTCGTGTAAAAAAGTAAACTCATTCGGCGCGAGACGAGAGGGATATAAGACGTCGTGAAACAGCCTAGAAGGAGGCTGTACTATAGTTAAATGAGCATATGCGCATGCGCTGGAACTTTGCGTCTATAGTACGACCTCAATATAGATCCTAATACGTGTTAGTTGGAGACAGGCCGGCCGGCTTGGCACAGGCGCCGCCGCCGCTGCGCGGTTTTCAAACTGTCACTGCCGCATTTTATAACGGATTTTCGCGTTTTTTGTTTTATTTTTAATATTGTGAGTTACCAAGTAATAACAGCAACTCTACAATTAATATTTTAATGCCGTGAATTAGATACAGTATGTTTTATTCATTGTCAACGTAATTCCTTACAATTTTTTTGTCATATAATTTTGTTATTTTTTGAGGGTTCCTGAGATTGTATTCGTAGAATCGCTACCTTCGTTAAATCCAGGGTTCGTAAAATCGGGGGTCTAGTGTATGTACTACTACTCTGAAAACAGAGAAAGAGGATGGTGAGGATATAAGCATGCTTGGGTTTTCAGGTATGCACAGACATTTGTGCATTTGTACATTTGTACATGCATTTGTGCAGTTGCACACATGCCCTCATTTGTGCACTTACAGACATCTCTACTACTGTGCATGTCAACCCCAGTTGAAAAAATTTATCAAGATATAAAGAGAGAGACGTTATTAACACTACACAATATTGGTACATATGGAATGGTTGGATACTATCCGTCTTAACAGCCCAGGGTGGTCGTAGAGATGGTGGGAGTACTGTATGAGCCTGCGGCTTGCCCTGGTCCCTCCAGCCATTAATTCACCACTCTTGTTCTATCACCGCACCACCTCAGTGACATCTCATGCTAGGGTAGGGTTTACAGTACTGCTCTGTGCATAATCAGTGTATTGTCCCAAGAGCAGTTGTGTGCAGAAACTTTTGTAACGTAAACATTGATCAATATACTGAGTGGAAGGACTATATTTTGTACAAGCCTGTTTTATGATGGTATGAGTGAAAAATATTCTACAAGTTGATTACGTGTACTTGTATCAGCAAGTTCTTATTAGTGAGCAATGAAAAAAATGTGGAACTTAAAAATTAAGTAATCAATAAAAGCTTGTCACAAGTTCTTTTGAATTGCAAGAATTTTTATAATTTGTCTCATGCTAACCCTCAGAAATACAATATAAAAATTGTTCTGTGGATAAAGTCGTTCACTGTAGATTTAGCTCTAAAAAAACTTGGCAAGGCTTTAAATGTTACCGCTTTATTGTGAACAGTCTATAGAGGGGTGGCATTTCTTGTATGATTCATCACAAGTAGTACTCATTTTTGAAGTATGTTTTATTAGCAGAAGCATTAATTATGAGACTTGAAAACTACACATCTCCTGAGTCACTTTCTTTCACTTGCAATTGTATAATGCATACTTTTGATTTCAAGTATTTAAGATATTAAGGAGTGATCTTTTTTTCAGCTTGGAATTATGGCTTTTCTTAAATGTAAGTTGAAAAAAAAAAGATATTTTTTAAGTTTTTCATGTTGACATGGCATCTTCAAATCTACTGAGGTTGCAACAAATGCAGAAAATGGATTTACTTTACAACTGTGCTCTCTCTCGACTAAAATTTTGGTACATCCACTGAAACAGAAGTTGTCAAGGAAAAGTATAAACCCGAAGTGGGTAGATTTCAAGACCTCTCCCCCCCCCCCCCCAATCATCCACCTCCCTGACGAATTTTCCAGACTAGCTTAAAGTTACCAGTTTTCTTTAGTATTACTGTATGTATAAAAATAATGCTGTAAATATGAAATGAGGAAAATTGGAAAAATACAAATACTCAGATAGGCAAATTTAGCTCTCTCTCTGTGTGTGTGTCTGTCTGTGTGTCTGTGTCATATTTAATGCTTTTAAATTACATACCTATAGAGTGGTCTGCATCAGTGTCTTCACGTGTCATTGTGTTTGACGTTTGTGTGATTTCAGAGCTCATACCTCGAAATGTACAGTCCTTGTAGCTCTTCTCCTATGGACCCTCCAGGAGACTACATGGCAATGAGTCCAAGTAGGTATTACATAAGTTTGACCAGTTAGTTTGGGTTAAAGCTTTGAGTGTGTGTACCTAACTTTGAAAGATACGTGCCTTCCTCAGTGGTGTGATACACATATTTAGCTTTTATTTAATGCTAAAATGCTCTCTTTAAACATGCACTGAAATTCTGAATTGTTTTAAATTTAAATTTTGAAAATATTATCACACAAACGTTCTAAACTGTTGCACTGTTGTATTAAGTCATTATTTATGTACAGTACCGTATTTGCTGACATATAAGAAGATTATTTTTACATATTTTTGGCCTTCCAAAAATTGCTACTTGTCTTATATGAAGGTGCAAAAATTTTTGGTAACCTAAAAATCGTTTGAAAGCTAAGCTTGTGGAGTTGTATTATGTTTCAAGGAATTGCGTTTTTCGTCACAAATGAAAACGAGTGCCCCGTTTTTTTAATAACATTTACGGTACGAAATTTTGATGAGTGTCATTCATAATAAAGGACACTTCCTCGCAGAAAAGCGGCGATCGATGCAGCTGGAGCGCGTGCCGAGATACTTTGTCTCGACAGCCTACAACTCTCAGCCGGAGAAAACGAGTATCTAGGTCCGCATGCTTTACCTCCTTTGTCTCACAAGCTCAAAATTCTGGAGTGGAAAAAACGAGGATCTAGGTACCGTACCACACATTTATGTGTTTGCCTAGTGCTAGGCTGGCAGACAACAGCGCACAGAAACGCTTTGACCTCACAAGCAGCTGTTGTGGCCCGGCATTGCCATGTAGCGCGCGGCATGCCTCAGCCCGGCGTTGCCATGTCGTGCATGGCTACCAGCATCCGATGATTTCACCGGCCACCGCCGTGCCTTTCCTTGGCTCTTGGGCACCCGGAGGGCAATAGTAATCAATGTTATTCGTTTATGTGTCTACTGTGATGTTTATATGACTGTAATAAATGCCTTGAAAATATTTACACTAAATTTTTAATGTTTCTGGCAAAGGAAAAAAGGGAATTTCAAAATTAGTAATTTACTTTTTTTCACGATTTTGTACCTTCAAAACCATGACTCGCCTTATATGCGGGGTCGTCCTATATGCCGACAAATACGGTACTACTTTTTTTGTTATTTGAAACAGTCATTTATATTTGTATTAATAGGCCCATTTTTATGGTATTAACTTGTCAGTAGGTGGTGCTCTGCCTGATAGCGCGCGGGCCTTACTATATAGCCGTGCTGCGAACTCTGCCAATCACAGCCGTGGCAGCAGTCTTGCCGAAGAAACAGTTGAAGGTTATGTTCCTATGGCTCCTGGTGTGATGGATGACGGCTACGTGGACATGGATCCGCTTCAACCTGTACCTCTTAGGCATTTGAATGATGGTACGTAGGTAACTTGACGCACCCTGCAAGGTGCTTAGATATATTTTACACTTGGCCCCGTAATATTAGTAACATGTAAGAGTTAGGTCTACCTTATTTTTACCCAAGGGGTCATCTAAACCCAGTATTTTGAGCCGTGTTGCCGTATAACGTAAAACTAAAGGTTTAGAGATGTTTATATTTACCATTTTTGTATGTTTATATTCATGCCCGCCATAACCAATGTAAATAAACAGATGGACACAATGCAAATAATGGCAGGCGGCAAAATATGAACTTTTAAGAGAGAAAGTGTGTATATAATTATTGTAAACGTAATATTATTAATTTTGTGTATTTATTTTGTGCTTTGTTAATTTATTTTTGGCAACACTGACATTTTCACGGCCCGTGGGGCAAGTTTTAATAGGGTCACGTATTTTTTTGGCCGAGTGTGGGAGATTTGTGGGTGTTGGAGTGGTGCGCCTGCTAGCCAGCAGACGGCCTCCTCTCCAGCGGTGACCATTTCCACCACCAACTAATGGTACATTAAGCCCCCCTCAGGGGTATATAAGGCGGGCGCTCGCCTAGCCAACCGTCAGTCTAGGGCTCAGGCCTCCTCCCCGAGCAAGCCTAGGCACCACCCCCAACCTCAAAAGGGTTGCTTCCTGATAAGGAAGCCGAAACCCGCCCCTCCTACCTGTTCACCACTACCTATCTTCCGTGGGTTGCTTCCTGAGAAGGCAGCCTAAACCCGCCTACCCATCCTCTATACAGGTTGCTTCCTGAGAAGGAAGCCTAAACTTGGTCCTACCCACTCTTGTGCCGAAAATGCAGTTTGTAAGGAGACGCACCCTAGCCGCGCGGGCAGTATTAGGGAAAGCACCCTACCATGAGTCGCCATGAGGTGCATATCTGTGACCGCCGGATGCGGAAGTAGACCCAAGTCCGTGGGATGTTCCAGGGCTCTGTGCATAAATGACCACACGGTCGAGTATTGTATTAAACCAGTAGTGTAAAAAGAGCTGTGAATGTAAAAGTTGAATGTATTAATGAGTGTGTAAAGCCGAATTGTAAAGTCAGTGATTATAAAAGTGTACCAAGTGGAAACAATATACAGTTCAAACATATTTTTATAGTTTAATTTATAAAGTACTTATGTCTGATTCAGAGTGTCTAATAATTAATATTTCGCCTGAGGGAGCTGTTCTAAAAATGGTGAGTGGTTAACATGCCTACCCCTCTTCATGAAAAGTGAGAATTTTCCCGCTCTGCTGTAGAGACTGTTGTGTCGACTGCCCAGAAAACCACTCTCCTTGGGACATTTAGCAGCTTCTCCTCCCCTTCGGGGAACTCTCATGCTCAAACCTTATTACAACCCTGAAGGAAACATAAATTCAACCCCTTTGCCAGCAGAGTGGTGACAAACTATACAAAACAATTATTACAAAGGTCTTGAAATACTTGGTTTCCGAGAAATGAAAGTGCAGTGATGACTGGTTTTAATCAGTACAATTTAATTTGTGATTTGTCATATTTTAAATAAATCTTTTTTTAATTGCATTTATTAGTTACAGGTTTTGATAGCATACATATTTCCCATTCACAGTCTTTGTACGACATTTCACTATTCCTCCAGACGTATTTCTACTGAATGTTGCTGCACCTTTGTTTAGTAGAATTTGCCTTGAATAGTTTTACCGTAGTATTTCGTTTTATTTTCCTCTTTCCTTGGTGTTGTTCCAGTCATAGATTTAATACTATAAAATGTCGACAAAAGCTGAAATACTGTATTTACTTGCACAATAGCCACATGTATTTGACCAAGTTTTTGCCGCAGAAATTGGTGTGCAGCCATCATGAAATATTTTCAGGAAAAAAAAATATTTCATCAAGATTTAATGGTGTAAAAGTTAAGGTATGTGTAAATACATATGAAGCGTTTCTCATTGATTTCAGATATTAATATCTCATAATATTGTGCAAATATTAAGAGTATAGCTGTAAGTAAAAGTAACCAAAATATATACACCTGCGCAGTTAGTGATCTGTGTAAGACTGGTGGTGTTATGTACACTTGCCAAACTGTTATTGTGTGATTACAACAGGAATTTATCACAAATATTGAACTTAAAATTGGGCAAATCATTCTTGGACATGATAAAAGTTGTTAACAAAACACAAATAACTGAGACGCACTGTTGATCACACAACAGCCACGTGAAACTAATTACACACAAGGTTTAAAATGGCAGTAAAGCAGACATTATTACACAGATAAGCAGCACCACCACTCGTGTTACTTGCTTGCTTCTAAATGTCTTTATGAATAATGTATTATAAAATTACGCTTGTACAGCCACATGATCACAGTATTGTTTTTTTAACAACAAACATGGCACTGGTGCAAATCGCTTGCCGTGCCGAAGAATGGGTTCACATGACTTCAGCAGTGGGATAAGATTGGCAGATAAAAAGATTGTGCTCCATGAATTGCAAGGTCCTCTAACTTACCATACCGTCTCGATTATCACGCAGGCTGTGATGTCTCGGACAGCACAATTGATACTCTCTCTCGTAACTCATAGCCGTTCAGTTCCGAGATATACGGTTCAAAGGTGCACCACGTTGTTCCTCTGTCTGGAAAACTACTGTTTTTTTGTTTATCTCACAGTTTTGTCGAATGTTGTTTTCTGTTTGCGTCTGATAACTACTGTGTTTTGTCTCATTGTTGTGTCACATGTTTTTTCTGTTAGTATCTGATAAACTACACACTGTGTTATTTTTCATCTCATTGTTGTCATATTTTATTAAATTTTTTAGTTCATATATTTTATCTGTTTGCCCCTTTGCCAAAGCAGGCTTCAAACCTGGATTGTCTGCCTTGGTAATGTCTGGGGTTTTCTTTCTTTTTTTATTTTCTTATCTGTTTGTCCTTGTTTTATTTGACCCGATTCCATTAATGGAGTTTGGTATTGTGAATGTATTCTTTTGACAAAAGTATACTCTGCGTAGTTATGTTTTCGTATTTTATTTAATTTTCTATGACAAACATCTACATCACTATGGAGTATGTCCAAAAAACTAACTTCAGTCAGATTTGGTTCGGTTAGTTGATTATATTTTAGGGTAAATAACGGACTTAACCTAACCTTCAAAGTACCGTAAATCACAATTACCTTTGCATATATTTTCTTCTAACAGTGTAGAAACATTTCTCAATAATAAACTATGCCTGTAAAATTAGTTGTCTTACTGGCATATGATGAATAGCTACACTTTGTACGTGCAGTGGATTCTCTATGTATTGAAACCTAATTGATTGTAATATCTGCATCCATAGAAACATTCTGAGGCCCATTTTTTTTATTTTACAGCATTTTAAGACCATGTCCAATCAAATCCCTCATGTACTGCAATTTTTTGTCAGTCCCATGAGAAACGATAGACAGATAATCCACTGTATTTATTTATTTTGTTGCATATCATGGAAACCCAAAAATTTGAGCACAGCATCAGCTCAGGGGTTATGATAGAAGACGTAAGATATATTACAATAAACGAAGCAAATACTGTATTTTTTTTATATATATATATATATATATATATATATATATATATATATATATATATAAATATAAACACACACACAAAATTGTAGATATAATTTACTTATTACATAAAACTAAGGACCTCTAAAAATGGTGACTCGCGAAATTCGCGAAATACCGTGAAATTTGGCGTAGTTTTAAGTTTTCCGCGAATTTCAGCCTAATTTCGTTAAAAGCGATGTTTCACGCGAATTCAGACGCTTTGGCGGTTGTTTTGTCGCAAATCGGTTGAGGCACAATCTTCGAAATGCGTAAGTTTTCCTTTCAGATATTTCTGGTTTTGTTTAATTATTGTTTCTCTGTAATTATATTAGTCCATGCGTGCCGTTTTAATAAATTTTAACCATTTTGACAAATTTTAAAAGGTTTAAATAACGGTTAGATTGCTTCACACATTCCACCGTGTAGAAAAAAAGGTTGTTTACATTTTACTTCTACGGATCGTAGTCATAGATACATTAGCGCAAATGTAGTCATTCCTCAACATTGAAGCGTATCAACTCACGCACGGCCATGGTCACATGGTACCGTGATCTCGATATATCGACAAGATGGCGGCCGAGCAATGGTAGCTGCAGCAAAAGTTCGAAGTCTACCATCTAGTTGCAATATAGGTATATCTCTATGACTTAACGCACGTTTGTTTACATTCAAGTTGATGTTTTGTTTCGGCGATTTCGGATATGTTGCATTTATTTATCAAATATTGTTGTTATTTTGATTTTCGTAACGGAAATATTCGATAAACATTACCGGCCAAATCCTTGAGTAAACAGCGAGATCGCGAAGGTGCACAGTGTCGTTAAGAGTAGGAACATAAATTTAAATAGCTAAAACGTGGAGAAACATAAATCTTTAGCTATTCCATCAGTAAATAAATACCAAACAGTTGGTTTTTTTTTTTTGTAATAAAACGTTTTAATTTGTACATGTGCTGAATAAACTGTTGGAAATTTTTAAAATTATAAAAACTCAGGATAAATAATTTCAACAAAAAGGAGAAAATTTATGTAGTCTTGTAGTGAGAAAAATAAATCAATTATTTTAATTTGCACAATTTAGTCAAGTAGTAGGCATTCTTTGTAAACATTAAAAGTTAATGATTATGAGGCAAAACCAAAACTGTTTGGTTAAATATAATTATTTTGATAGTAAAATATAATTATTTTCACAGTATTACACAAATTTTTTTTCACCGCTATTGTCTAGTTTTTACACCGCTACAAAGGTTTTTACACCGAAATTTTGAACCGCTTTTAACATTTTTATACACAGAAATTGGTAATTTTTATTCACCATTTTCAAGGGTCCCTACATAAAACTAAACAATCCATATAAACTATTTAGGAACTCATCCATAGAGTACGAGTGTGACAGACTTAGTTGCTTCAATTTGATCTTAAATTTTCTAAGTTTTATGTAGCTTAGCTCTGTAATATCATTTGATAACTTACTAAACAACTTAGTATTATATTTTTACAGTTAAACACGTTACATATATAGATTTCACCATATGCAAAAGTTAATACAGTAGAACCCTCTTATAGTGTTCCCACTTATAACGTCTTCCTGGTTATAATGCTAACGTCATTTGGTCCCTAAGACCTTATTTGTAATAGGAAATTACCTTGTTATAATGTTTTCCCATCTATAATGTAAACATTTTTTCGGTCCCTTGAGAAACGTTACAACAGGGTTCTACTGTACCGTAAAACCCCTTTATAATAACCCCTTTTGTTACAACCACATCTCTATAACAACCCTTTCCTCGAGAACTGTGGGGTTTTTAACTAAGGGTTTTACTGTACAATTAAACATCTTTATAAAGACCACCCGTGTATAAAGACCCTATTTTAGGGAACCATGAGGGATCTTTATAGAGAGGTTTTACTATACCTCACTAAGTTACAAACAGCATTCACTCATATGTTTTTCTGTAAAGATCTGATCTGTGCAAAATATTTAGTAGAGAATAAATTAATTTCCTTGCATTAGTTCTTTGGTAGAATTCTGCACCTTTAATACCTGTAATGTCACAGCAAATTTTAAGTTTTAAGTTAATTTTTCTTATTTTTCTGCTTCTGTAGATTTTCATCATGGCGATATGTCACCAGCCAGCAGCTGCTCCATCACATCAGGCACTCCTTCAACAGACCTTCGTTTCTCAGAGTATCATCTTGAGAAAGTGAGCTCGTACTTCACTCCATCAGAAGAAGATGAGACTTCTTCTCTTGACCGACCAATACGTGCTTATTCTGTTGGCTCACGACCAGACATGAAAAAAATGAATAGGTATTGTATGACATAATATGGTTGTTCTTTCGCTTTTGTGTAATGGATTTGTATGCAAATAATGCAGGTTAGAATTGAAATACAGTTTTCTGTTGTATGGGAGCGTCTTATTTCTGGACTTGATCCTGTGTAAAGCAGTCTCATCGCTATTATAGAATTGGGTTAATTTTTCGAGTCAGAAAACTCAAAGAGTGACATAAATTACATTAACATTTTGTTTAACCTTTTGTAAATGGGAAATAACCTGTAATATGAATCAAATGTAGGTTTATTTAAGTCTGTCTATTTGGCATGTACTTTTTAAGATTATATTTACCAATCAAGTAGATAACTATTATAGGCTTGTTTGGTATCAGTTTCTTCAGAAAAATTCTGCCTGTCAAATGAAATCATTATTACTTTCATGAAAATTGTCCTTTTATACATCAGTGACAGTTTAACACTAACTTAGACGAAAATAACTTTTTTGAGTGGTAGAAGTCGGGTAGTTCAGAAACTACGAAGCAACTATGACAGATTTCTCAGAAACCATGGCTTGTCGTAGTAGCGATGCTTGACTGTACACTTTAATGCCCAGGAAATACACAGGCTTAAATTTTCTGTCCTTTTCATTTGGTAATATATATGACTACATTTGACTCAACCCCGCTGTTTAGGCGTGTGCATATATGTAGATAGTGCATATACGAAAGTAGTGTTGTGAATGACTAGAACAATTTGAGTCTCCCGCGCTACTGGCGACAGTGGGGCCCTCAAGAATGAAGTTGGCAACCCTGATGTGACTGCGTACGAGAGTGGCAGTCCTGGTTCCGACAATTCGTTGTGTTACATAATGGCAGTAAGTTTGCTATGGGTAGGGAAAGGAATTTTTCGCGATCGCGAATTATTCGCGAATTCGCGCGAATTCCAAGCCAAAATGCGAAATATTGCTTAGTCACGAAAAATTCGCAAAACTTGAAATTTATTGTAAACAAAACCATTTTGAACTCTCACGACTGCATATTTACCTGTACCGTATTTGCGCCGAATGTGACACGGTATATCATAATGCGAACGGACAGATTTGTTATGTAAAAGATCCGGCCCCGGCCGTGTGAGGATAAGAATCAAGCGGGAGGGAATGATGCAGCTGCACATTACTACCAGCGGGCGGCGGGTGGAATGCGTCGCGTCACTGTGTTGTGTCGAG
>PNEQ01000295.1:0-18324 GCA_003012365.1 Medauroidea extradentata
GGGGGAGAAGAAAAGAGCCTCGTTCCAAATTTTCTCGCTGTCTCTCAGAGTGATTTAAAAGAGGAAGGAATGCTGGAGCATTGTTTAGCCACCAGCGAAGTTTCTTCGAACAAGCAAACCAAACCCTCTTACTCTCATTTTGAGACTCCCTGGGGATGCGACAAGCCTCGGCTACACTTTTTTCGTGGCCCCTCGCAGAGCTCATATTTTCTGTCCTGTCCAGTGCTGGCTTCATCTCGACCCTGTCTCGAGGCTTACCAAAAACACTTTCTGTTCACACTTTATGCTACACATCTATCCTAAATACATATAATTTATAAACATCTTGTGATTTTGCCCATTACGTAAGTTTCAGAGAGCATGCAATAGAATTGGTAGTCAGATTTGCCGAGATGTATTGCCAGATTAGCATTAATAGTGTAGACACAGATTTCTAACTGATTTTGTGAGTACCATCACCAGAGGAGTCTTCAAGATTACAGAAAAATGAGAGTGACATAAGATGAGAGCTGTGGATCCTATTTAGCAAAAATAGCTTTTGGAAACTTCCTGTAGATGAGCAAGTATCACTTCATATATGCACTCCCGTTGAGCTAAGAGATTTTTATCTAGAGGACATGTCACGAGCAGACACTGTTTCAGAAGCTATCGAGCTATAAAGAAGAGGACACAGTTGTTCGAGAAAGGAAGTTTAGAACGAAGAAAGTAGTCATCTAATGCTCCTGAAGTTGTGGAAACTGTGATACTTGAGTTGCAAAGGGCAGTGTTACATATATAGTTAGCTGATGATGCATCTATGAGAACACTGGGTGTTAATTGACATTCAGTTAGTGATATATTTGATGTGTCAGTGCACAAGTCACCCAGTATGATATACCGTAGTTGTAAAATGTACTCTAAAGTCTGAAATTGTCAAAGTGTTCATCCCCATGGAATTGTTATCACCTGTAACTATCTATCTGGGCAAAGCTCCTCTTGCAGTCAATTTGGGAATGGCAACTCGGTTGGGACGATCCACTCCCCTTTGGCATGTGGGAAAACTGGCAACAATATACGGAGGTTCTACCTTATCTGGAAGACTTCATAATTGATAGAAGCATCATACAGATAGAAGAGCATACATGGGAACTCATAGGATTTTGTGATGCATCTGAAGTTGCATGTGTTGCAGTGGTGTACATGCACTCTCAGTATGCATGTTGTACTACATTGGTAAGGAAGATTGTGACTGAAAAACCAAAGGGGTATCAGTGAAGCAAGTGCCTGTACAATGATTAGAGCTGTGTAGGGCTGTGTTGTTGGCAAAATTGATGGATGTGGTGAAACACACGCTCACAAGAGATGAAACAAGAGCAGTATAATTGACCGATTCAACCACTGTATTAGCTTGGCTGGCTTCATCACTGCGGCAGTGGAAGATATTTGTTGATAACAGAGGTACTGATCAAAGAACTCATTTCAGCGAATCAGTGACGACATGTGAACAGCAGTGATAAGCAAGTAGATTGTGCTTCATTCAGATCGTCACCAATAAACGTATATACTCATTTGCCATTATGACCAGGCCTACATGGTTTTATGATTCTGAATGGCCAAATACAGTGGGCACTAGTGATGATCAGTCCATGATTAAACAAGAGCAGAAGAGTACAGTGGTAGATACATGCACATTTCTTTAGTATTCTCTTCTGGAAAGGTGGTGATTTGTGACCAAATTACAGAGGATAACAGCATAGTGTTTAATATTAAGATAGAACTGCAGATTACCAGAGGCTGAGATGCTCAGTCTGAATAACTGTCAGCAAAAGAACTTCAAAGGCCATGACTTTAGTGGGTGATTTGTGTAGCACTACTTCAGGGCAGCGAGCCATTGGCAGAGAAAAACAGTATAATTAGCCTGACACCCTTTATGTATGGAAATAGAGCACTCAGGGTAGGCAGTTACAGGCCTCAAAGTGGTCCAATACCTCTAAAATAGTGACTATAGTGACCATCTGACTTGGAAAAGTGACTACGAAGTGACTATAAAGGAAAAAAAGTGACCAAAAAGTGACTACGTATTTTTATTTTTTGTGCTTTTTGAAGATTAAAAACAACACAGCAACAATTTCCTCTTTTTTTATATATTGTAGCTTTCCTAACACCTACTAGCTATAATACTGGAAATACAAACAGCTTAAATTTGTCACTATGATTAAATAGGCATAACTGAACACATAATGATTTACCAATATTAAGAAACTGTCTTTCTATCAGGCCATGAAACTTAAGGTCGAGTCAAAATTGGTGTAATATGATATTTTGTGATTTTAAACTACTGTACAGTACATCAAATTTGTACCCCAAACATGAGTCACGTAACAATTTTGTCAAACAAAATCATACTGGACACATCAATACTGTTAACCAATTACACATTAGTGTGTCTACTTTGTACTCATGTTTCATGTGTATGATATTAGACATGCCTATTTTCAGTGAACATAGTTTAACGATTTCGTCCATTTTAACGAGATTCTTTCACTAATTTAATTGCTGTTTTTCATGTCATTTTGTTGTAAATTTTACTAATATTTTACATGTCAAAATCTATTGCTGCAGTATCAAATGTGTGCTGGGCTAAGTACCTTATTTTAGTTAAACATATACTATATATCAATATTTATAAAAATACATTACTTTAGTTTAATGGTTTGAAAATGTGTGTTGTATAGACCTAAAAGTCACTAAATACATATGAATGGAATGAGGACATAGAAGATATAAACAAATATTAATAACCAGAATAAATAGGTATAGTTTATTCCAACAGTAATATCAAACACTTTGCGGACAAAAAAAATTCACTTAATTATGTTATGTTGACTCGAATGTTTTCCATCGAACCTAACAATTTAAAACTGGGAGATAAATTTATTTGCTTCTTATTTCACAAAATAGTGCCTGTATTAATAATTCCAAGATGGAAACACAAGTGACCAAAAATAACCTATACCTTTGTTTTCCGCCTGTACATTTCCATTTTAAGACGCAACAATTTTACCCTAGTCTTTTTTTTCCCCCACTGGTAAAATTTATGCTGGATTATGATAATAGTTTGAGCTTTCGCGATTCGTGAAGAAAATTGATAGCCATTTCACAGACACATGAATTCTGGCAAAATTAACGCCGCGTCATTACAAATTTAAAATTCATTGTTCTTAAAATCTTTTTGCCTTATTAAAATATGCATATTTAATTTAATACTACGTATCAAAAACAAAAATAAAACGGATAACATTTAACAAGCTACCAGGATAAATAAACATGTTGCATTACGTAACCTAAATCAACACCATATTCCAGTCGTCTTCCATACTCTAGAAATTCTCACGGTCGAAGATTGAGTTCATCAAATGCCAAATTTTCATAACTCCGCACAAGTTTATAAATTTTTGAGATTTCAAACAGAGATAGGGACTACAGTTCCAGACACACATTTGTCTAACACACAAACAATCTAACAACGTTGCCAAGCTTACCAAAGGACTAAAGTCATTGTCAATCTTAAATACAGTAAAAATAAATACAAAACAAACTGAAAATTGTATATACTGTACCTTCCTTCATTATCTCAACAGAATTTTTATGGAGCAATTTCATTGATTTAAAAAAAGCCAATTTCGAGCACTTCAAAAAAGTGAAAAAAGTGACAATTTTCAGAAAAAGTGACTAAAAGTGACTTTTGTCAAAAATAGTGACTAGAAGTGAAAAAAGTGACCGACTTTGAGGCCTGCAGTTACCTTAACCGAGCAAATATTCCTGACCTTCACGAGCAGCCTATATTGCTACCCCGTTACAGCTAACCTATGGAGCTGATAATACTGCACGATCATTATGTGAATCTCTATGCAAACCTTCCATTGGTGCAAGTTATAATTAAAAAAAACTTCTGGTTTCTTTGTTATAGAAATACTATCCTATTCGAAGGGTACTTAAGAAATGTATGACATGTAACTGTCAACAAGCAGTATCAGTAAAACAACTGATAGGATGTCTCTCTGCAGCTCGAGTATATCCATCTCTGCCTTTCCTTCGCTGTGGAATAGATTAGGCAGGTCCTGTCACACTTCGAAATTGCAAGGGAAGGAACAACATCAAATTCAAATGGTACATTGCACTGTTTGTCTGTATATTTAGATTTGTGAATGACATGTCAACCCCTGCATAAATTGCATCACAAGTGCGTTTTGTTGCAAGTCTCGGCAGACCTAGATATATAGCAGTTGCAATACAAATATTATAGGCACTGCTAGAGAACTATAGAGTTATTTGAACTGATCAAACCAAGGGAGCATCAAGTATCTGTTGGGAGATGTCTCGCTAAACAAGGAATTTCTTGACACTTCAATTCCCTTGCAGCACCACAATAGAGAATACTTTGGGAAGCACAGATGAAAAGCATGAAATACCAATTTACATCGAATGGTGGGGGGTAGTACACATAACTTTTAAGAAATGTACACAGTGTTGGCAATGGTGGAATCATGTATGAACTTTAGACCTCTCACAGCTCTATCAAGTGACCCAAATAATATACACAGGACATTTCTTTATCGGCGAATTTGTTCTAGCTACTGTATCTCACATGCTGGTGAAGAGAGATGTTCAATCATTTGGCAAAATGACCATTAGTTAAGCGATTAGTTCAGAATTTTTGGCGGATACAGTCGGCTAAATATCTGTTCCTACTCCAGAATCGTCCTAAATGGTGGTCTAAGTAGCCTAATCCTCAGCCAGGAGGCATGTTCTTTGTTAATGGAAGAAGTCGCATAAACAGCAGGGAAAATTGGTCTTCATTACTAATTAATTTTCTGAGGAAGATAGACTTGTGCATACAGTGATAATGAAAACGAGGACTAGAGCTTTGAAAGGACCTATAACTAAATTAGTGCCATTGCCTTTCCAGACCTGAATGACTGATTAAGTTGGAAATGTTAAACGATTGTAGTTCTGTAAACAGATGTCAACAAGGTGGGCGGAGTGATTAGACTGCTACTATCTATGTATTTAGTCTCTTTATGTAATGGTTTGGGAGCCATTTTCACTTTGGTGCCATGTTCTCTTTGGAGGCCATGTTTTGTTTTTGGGGAAAAATTACTTGAACATAAGGTTTTTTTATAGTTTTATTCATGCAGCCTACCTGCATTTTCACATCATTATTCACGAATCTGATCCTTAGAAATCCATGAAGTACTCTCACATACTAGTAAATTGGTAAGCATGATAAGTCTCCAGTTGGCCAGTAAGTCCTGGGAAGTGAAGACGAAAAGACTCTTTCAAGAACTCTGCCCTCAGTCTATAAATGGAGGTTTTCTCTGAAGAAGCGTGTTTTTCATAGTGTGGTGAAAAATATCAAGATATAAAATGTGTTAGTGTTTACAAATTGACTGATAACTATCCTTGACCAGATATTGTAGACAATGTCATCACAAGGAACGTATTTCAGTGTGTACAGTCTCAAAAATCACCCCATCCAGAGCCCAGGTGAAACAAGATGTCAGCAATTTCTTTAAAAACATCAAAAATGTTCTCAGACACTGTCGTCCAGAAAATGCTTACAGATATGAGTAGTGGTGAAACAAACTTTTCAGATTATTCTGATTCAAAGAAAGTGCTAGTTCTAAAAAGATTCATTCACGTGGAAAGAGTCCAGAGTCATTCTGAACCACAGATATGCAACTCTTCCCTCCAGTGGTAGTGTGAAGGTGGGAAATATGTACGAGAATTGGGGAAATGGAGGCCCTCCCGGTACTGTTTTCAAGAATTCTCCTAGTGGATGGTTCGATATTAACCTATTTGAAATTTTTTATGGAATTTCCGATACAACATATAAAATAATGGAGGAAAATGTTTCTGAGCTGGAAATTATTATTGGCGACAACCTTGAATGCCGTTTTTCTAAACAAGTCAGTTTTCTGAAGAAAACTACATTTACCGAACATCATTTCTCCCAAATGCCATATATTTCATGCAACTCCGCGATGTTGCTGTATTTGCTCCATTAAAGAAGTGGTGGACCATGCTAGATGCTTGGAAAACTGAAAGACAGTTCCAGACACGTGTTCTAAAGCAGCAATTTTTAGCACTTTGGAAGTGATAATGGGTTAATATTGAGGGGTCCCTTAACATTAACTTGATTTATAGGTTTAGAGCACGTGATTTTTGCCCATTTAACCCATCTGTTGCTTTGGAAGGTGTGTCGAGTTAAGAATGTGATGCTTAGAGTTCAGAGACAATGGGAAGGAAACTTAATGAGAGTCTTGTTGCACACCTGAAAGAAAGAAGAGGATATGAAGAAACTGACGACTCACAAGAAAAACTGAAGCTTGGTAAAAGAATCAAAATTGGTGAAGAAACTGGGTAGAACTAGTAATGTTGACGATCCGGTACCTACGTTTTCTGGATGCTCTGGAGCAAAATATTTGAATGGGGTCCATCTCCATAAAATTTAAACAAAATGTACAAATGGATCTAGAAATAAAGGTAATCAAATGATGATTCAAAGTGTGGTATCTGTAAAATAAGTCTCTGTCTAATATAGGGAAGACAGACTGGATAGTAATATACCCAGTGTAAAGCATGGAATTGTGGGTTTTGTAATAAGAACAGTAAAGCCTTCTACTGCACGTGTCCTAAATGAGGCGATTCTTGTGACTATGAATTGTAGATGATAAGTGAAGATGATACTTATTTTCTCAAGACTCCTCTTTCAGTAACTTTAGTTGTAGATGTTCAAAGACTATATTGTTAACAATAGTTAAAGAAATTCTGAAGAATTGTGAAAAACTTCTGTAATGTTTTTCTTTTCTATTTTTTTGTGTTTTGCAGTGTTTTTCATGTATTAATTTTTAGGTGCTGTTTTTTGCTTATTGAACAATGTACCAAATTAATGAAAATGAGATCATCCACTATCAAATTCAGAGTTCATAAATTAGCTCTTTTAAATGTTTTCTATTACTTTACAAATTTTAATAATATAAATATCACCAATTTATGTAAGCATCTTTTGCCCCATATGCTATTAGAAAAACTAAAGCCCTGTGTGTAGTGGTATTCCCTTGTAACAAGCGTGCGAAGTAAGAAAATCACATATTTTTATCTATCTACACATTTTTTTAACATTCATTTCATAATCCTCAAATTTAGGCCAATTTTTTACATGAAATCCCATTCGCCCAAGCTTTATGTGTAAAGCTACTTCATCGAGCGTCGCACTGTTGCCTCTTGTAATACTTTTACCAGTTGCATTTATAAGTAAGCTTTATTTTAAAAATACATTGATGTTAATTTGATGAAGTCAAAACAGCGTGTATATAAACATACTAATTGGAGCCTGCTATGTCGTTCACGGGGTTTTAAATGTGTTTTTGGATCAAAACGTTTTAGAATAAGCTAAAAGGTACAAAATCATGTTCACAGCCGTAAATGACAGTTGTATAAACATTTTAAGATGGAAAATAGTTTCACTAAATTTTTGGTACTTCTTTTTCTGCCCGTTTAACCTGTTTTGTCTCTCACCATACCTTAAGCATATACTTTGTAGTAACTTTCATGTTTGCACGCCTACACCTCAGCAAAGTGTACCCTGTTTAGAACTCCCTATGCCCCCCCCCCCCAACAACTATTATTTTTGGCAGAAATGTTTCGCCAAATTTTATTTTTTCACTAAATTTATGATGCACCATTCTCTCCTTCTATCTTGTTTAGCCCAACCCCCCTTCTAAACAAAACACTTTTTTTTCGTGAATCTTCGGGGGGGGGGGGGGGGAGGGAGGGAGGAAACGCATACGTCACCAAAATTTATCGCATTTGTGTGGAAAGTTATAGGATGGTGTGGAAGAAGAGCAAACAAACATTCATTTTTATAATATTGACTATCAGATCGCCCGTGGCATTGCCCGAGTGTATTACCCATAACTGCGAATATCTACTTCAGTAAAAGGACCTCTTTCGTACACCACATTAGTAGCTTGGCCATCAAGTGTTCGGATACCAAGCTGCAGGTTTAGCCAACTCTATAGCAGGCTAAGTAGCTGTGGCTGTCCAAGTGAAACCCTGACCTGAGTCTATCCCTGTCATTCTTAATGACTGCCCCGAGCTTTACTTATAGTAATAGCAAAAACATACCTTGAAGATGAGAGACTATTAGAATAATATAGTAATACACATGGTATGCCTACTTGTTTACCTCGAGTACAACCACTGATGACAGTGTGAGAGCACGTATGTATAGTTAGATGTTCATTAAAACTAAAATATAAAGTAACTTGGATCATAAATGTTGTACAACAATAGGTAACGACATAACTGAAGAATATAAATTTCTCTCTAATTATTTTTCTCAGTGGCTGTATTTGGTTTTTCGGATCATTTGCTTTTAAATTTTTATCAAAGTCTATGTTTCCCCTCTGGTAGTTTAGAGTTATTTTATCAGTATTCTACCTGATTTAATTATTGTTCGTATTTGGGCGAGAATATTACTGAAGCAAGTAACATCTCGATATCTCAACTGGTTAGGTATACATAACTGGATATCAACTGAAAGTAAATGTTACGCTTTTTGACACCGTTATTGGTAGAATTTCTCAGAATCGTACCATCACATATTAAACATTTGTATAAGTATCTAACTGTGGCGAAATGCACGACGAACGAAACCCCCATTGAGTAAAAGCTGAATTGACGATTCATTTAAAAACGTTTTTCATCCCTTCACAGCCCTGAGAGTTCGAATTTGTAAATATGTTGACGAGCATTTACGCATTCATCATCATGAAGCGAAAAGCAACTTTATATCTCCACTGGTTCGATAGCTATCAAGAGTTTATCTTAAAGATGTCAATACATGTCTTTTCACCCCCATAATAGCGCTCACGTGGCGAAAACGTATAATGTTAAACTTGTACAACATAGTATTCGTTACTTGTGACTACTTTTTGAATTCGTAACAATTTTTTTAGCTCTCACAGTCTTTCCATAGTGGCGTATCAAAGTGAAGTTTTGCAAGTAACGGGAACATACAAAAAAACAAAAACAAACTGCAGCTGATTTACTCGAATGATAAAATTTACACTGAACTTACATAGTATGTGCCCTATCAGTTGGTTTTTGTTATCAGCCTGTTCCCGTAAGTTGCAAATTTCGACACTGACACGCCGCTATGGGAAGACTAGGAGAGTTAAAAATATTTCAGAGGTGGAAAATTTAGTCACAGTAACGTCTATGAAACTACCACTATGTCGAACAAATATAAAATTATGAAATTTTACCACGTAAATGCACTTATGGACCGAATTTTGAAAAAACCTTTTAGTTACAGGAAAAGCAATTTTACAGGTGTCACCTTGAAGTGGAAACCATTACATTAGACTGATGGGTTCGCGATCTATCGACGTTTAGTTGAAAATACATTTCATAAGTTTCATCGCTTTTCACCCCTTCAGATATCGAATTTCGAAAAATCAATAAATTACAGTTTAGGTATTTAAGCAAGCTTAAATGTTAAGCAAAAGCCGCCTTGATACCTGAAGTTCAGTGGAGTGGATATATGTCGATTATAAATCGAAAACACATTTGACTCTTTTTACCTCTTTATGCTCGAATTCGGAATAATTACTTAAATAGTAATTAGTGTACTTACGCAGATATAATTCTGAAGCAAAGAGAAATTCGACATCTCGGTCGGTTCAATAGGTGTACTGGAATAATCGAAAACACAATTTACATCTTTTCATCCTTTAACTATCGAAATTTGAAACGTCTTGAAGCCCTATCTTAAACAATTGTATATGTATTAACTTGAAGTAAAATTACGAAGATAGCCAATTGGGTTCGAGCGGTATAAATAATTAATAACATAAACGCAATTCCACACTTTTTTTTACCCCTTGGGAGTCGAATTTCGAAAAATCCTGAACATAATTTTTCGATATTTACAAAAGCATAATTTTGAAACGAAAATCAACTGTGTATTCCGTAGAGTTTGATAGCTATCGATAAATAATCGAAGACACATTCCAGGTCTTTTCACCTCTTTAAAGGACGAATTTCGTATAATCCTGAAATTGGCTAGTGGGAATTTTATGAGTGGCCCCTTTGAGGTCAAATTTACGACTATAGACCTCCACGAGCTATGTCGACATTTTTGGAAATATATTTCATCTCTTATCACCTCTTTAAAGATCGAATTTAAAAATAAATTCCCTTCTTAGTGTTTGCCTACCATTTGAGTGGAATCCACACAACACATTTCACCTTTATATTTCTAGTGGTTAGGACTGCGTCTTGATATGTCAGTCAGTGAACTCGTTAACATAAAATATTAATTTCTGTGTGAAAGTTACTTAGAGGCAGATCGAAGACGTAATTTCTCGACGGACGATTTCACTAAAATGATTTGCCGTTCGATTTTTTCTAAATTTGACAGTACTACGTTTGTGGAAGTCTGACCGATATAAAAACTAAAAATTTATGTAAAATTATGTGGCATGTGTCATGCTAACTAAACAAATTGCAGTTTAGTTTACATCTGTTGATTTGTAACATTCAGCTATACAATGCGTAATAATATATCGAATAGGGTATTTTATATTTTTAAATTTTATACCAAGAATTGTACAGTAATTCCGGCATACACTTGTAATTGTAGTTGCTTCCAGTACAAATTTTTTGTTTGTCAATGTTTTGATGTTTTCCAAAGCTAAGGGAGCTAATTACGGTATTGTACTATTTTTAATTACTCATTCGTAGCCAATAGTCGTAAATTAATTTCTTATGCGTAAAGCTTTTTTTTTCGTTTCGGAGCTGAAATTTTGAATTTTTGCTGACTTTATTTCAATTAATATGGTTAGAGGAACAAAGTAGGCTAATTATTTTATTCTTCCAGTTATGTATCATGTTTCCTTTGCATTGTTATATCCGCCAATTGACAGTTTACAGGACCGAAAGAATTGCCGGCGCGTAACAGCAAACATTTTAAATGCTCTAATCAGCAACTAACAGTTCGTCAAACGGATTCTTTTTTTTTCTGTAATAATTATTTCGCAATTTTGTCAACTTCGAAAAGTTTATTTTCATCATTATGTGGTATTGTTTTGTAAAGGCCTTAACCCAATATTATTATAAAGTATTACTGTTAACTATGCCAAAATTACTACTTTTAAAGTATGAAACAACCACTGCTGAATATTTTATGTCGAGTTTACCTGGATATAGAATATTCTGGTTGAATAAATTTTAAGTGAATAGTTAAAATAATTCCCACGGTACTACAATACAATCAATTTTATTCAGTATGGCTTATTTTGGCTATAAAGCATCATTTTATAGACGCATGCATGAGCTTAAGTTATTGATGAACATGATGTTTTTAGGAAATACAGTACAAGCTTTTTTGCTACCACCAGAGCCATCTACTGAGATCAACGAGCACTATAGGCAAGGACTCATGAACATACCCGAAGGAGGAAGGTCCTTAATTTAAAATTTACAGCAAATAATTTTGCACCGCCAGTAGCCCTAAAGTCACTAGCCCTAAAGTCAGTAGCCCTAAAGTCATTTGCCCTAAAGTCACTAGCCCTAAAGTCAGTAGCCCGAAAGTCACTAGCCCTAAAATTATTTTAGGGCTACTGACGTGTACCTATCTAATACCACAGGATCACAGGTCTACCATATCGGCGACTGAAATTACAGCTTCTGCAGATTTGGTCATATTAAAAAAAGGCCTGTCTGGTGTGACTAACGTCCTGGGTCCCTTCGGAAAAAAAAAATTTAACAACCAATGGCTGAGTAGATACAGTCATATGACCAATACTACCAAGTAGATTATACCTACTACATAGAACCTCGATTTAACGAAATGCCATGGGACCCGAAAATGTTTACTCTAAATCGATGTTTCGTTAAATCCGACTTCACCCCTCCCACCCGCAAAAAAAAGTCTAATCCTTGTTCATGTTTCGTCGGAATTTAAGGTAATTTTAAAAAAGTATATTGGCCCAAAACAATAACAAAACGCATTTACCGTCAACAGGTAAGCAACAGTCGTGAATACAAAAAAAATTGGCGAAAAAACTTCAAAAACTTTCAGTGCAACGCTCGGCAAGCCGTGCGCATGATGAGTTAGGCCGCCCTTGCGTGCTATCAACACGTGAGACGTGATGACTAACGCCGCCCAAACCGTCATTCTTTCTGTCTCTCTCCCATCCACTCCATCAACAAAATTAAGGAAATTCCCATAACAAATTGAAGAAAAAATTTTTTTCTAATGAAAACAGAAGTAAAAGTTTGCAACACAACGGTAAATTAATAGTTAAATACGCGCAACGGCGGCCATTGTAGCTTGTATACATTCGCGCCCGTGAAACAAACTCGTTGGTTTGCTTGCTAATACTTAGCACTCAAACATTTTTTTAGCATCAGTGAAACAAATTATTTACGATTACTGTAATAAATTCGTTGTAAAAAGTCTGCATAAATAATATTACGTATTTTTTTATAAACTCACTTGTTTTATCACAGGACACGAGTGTAAAAAATCACGCTGCACACCACTGCATTCCATCGGTAATAGAATTAATCAAGAGAGCATACTGCACTGCAAGCGCATTCTAACGGAAACGCGAAGCACTACCTGTGATTCGTTCTTGTGCTGTCCACCACCGCACTGTGGAGACTGGATACTTAGATGCTCGTTCACTCACCAGCCACCAGGATGAGGATCTAGGTGCGTGCTTGTTATGCAACACAGCAGCGCTCGCTCGGCTGCTCCTGCGCGTGCATGCGTATCTCAAAATCGCTCCCGCAACCAAAATTTTCAACAAATTTTTTTTTTGTTTCTCGACAGTAGGTTTAAGCTTTTCTACGGAGAAATAAGTATATACTGAGGTCAGTGCTAGTATATTTAAATGACTTAAATTGCAATTAATATTCCATTTTATCAAAGTCACTTAGTTATTTAATTTATTTTTTTGTTATTTTCTGAAGGTTCCAAAAATCCTTTCGTTAAATTGCTATTTTCGTTACTCCCGAGTTCGTTAAATCGGGACATTACTGTATGTTTTCATAAGTGCCTAATGGAATTAATCTGTAGAGTGTGCTGCACCGTGGTGCCTTCTGATGGAGATGCAAAGTATTATATGTGAATTACTTCTCGCACTGTCCACCTTCGCGCTGTGTAGGCAGGGTACCTAGATGCTCGTTCACCCGCCAGATGCCAAGTCATAATACTCCTCGGTCACGAGGAAGGATCTAGGTGTGTGCTTCTTATGTAACACAGCATCCCTCGCTTGCCCACGCATGCTCAGCTCCAAGTCAATTATGCAGCTAGAGTTTTCAACAAATTAAATTTTTTTTTGGTTTCTTGACAAATGGTTTAAAACTATCTACGGAGTAATAAGTACATACTGCGACCAGTAAAAATAACGTTAATAGCTTACATTACAATTTACATTTTATTGATCAAAATTACTTAGATCTTTCACACATTTTTGGTTACTTTTTTTAAGGTTCCTAAACATCATTTAATTATATTGCTGTTTTCGTTATTCCTGAGTTTGTGAAATTGGGGCTCTACTGTACCTTCATAAAATTATATCTCCTACAGTGGAACCCCATTTTTACTACCTCAAGGGACTTGAGAAAATTGTTGTAAAATGCAGGAAAATGTAAAAAGGAGGAAATTTCTAACGTAAAAGAAGCAAATGGAACCACAAAATGTAGGTGTAAAATGAGGGAAGTGAAAAAAAATGGGGGTTGTAAAACTGTATATTACTTCAAGGGGAAAGATGACAACTTTACATAAATGAAAGTTTTATAAACAAGGTTTCATTTATTTCATAAGCAATCAAGTTACCTACTACAATAACACAACTGTTACTTACTGTAGCTACTTACACAGTCCCACCAAAAACTCCACTATGAAGGTCCTTGCAGGCACATTCTACTTCAATGAAGAAGTAGCAAACTCCTCGCAGACCATATGTGACACAAGGCTTTTCTGTACCCAGCCAATAGTTGTCTGATATACAAACATAATCTACATCCGAAAAAAAGGTATCTTTTCTCTGATGAAGAAGTTCGTCTAGTCCCTCACTTCCAGACTCTTCCATTCCTTCAAAGCAAAACTGAAAAAATTTCATAGTTAATTTTAAAAAATACCTAAAGAGACAAGATGCAACCTTTTACTGCGCTTATTTTTTGACATAAACATTAAAGCACTATACAAGAACTCACACCAGGGAGAACCCGGGCTCTACTCCCGGCTCTGATCATCCTCATCTTGATTATCTATGGTTTCCCAAAATTGCTACTGGTGAATGTTAGGATGATTCTGTGACAAAAACCAAGGCCAATTTCTCTCCAAGTTCCTGTTCTTGTGTACAGCTGCATGTCACCATCTTATGACCCTGTCGTCAATGAGATGTAAAGCTCACTTACTGTACTTTACCTCCAGACATAATGGCCTAGCAGTAAAAATTCTTATGATCTATTCATGATGCGACAAACGGTTTAATCTTTGTAGTCTAGGATTAATAAATACATAAAAAAAATGTATCAACTGAACACTATTGACCTCAAATTAACGATTATTACCAATAATGTAAAGGTTTTTTTGGTTAAGAATGATTTAAAACATAGACTTTTTTCAAAGACATTGATTTAAGCATTTTTTCTAGACTAAAGAAAAATAAAGAAGCATGCATTAAAACTGAAATATTGCCACTGTTTAATAGAGGTATTTAAATTCAATGATAGTCAATTATTAAATATTAGTTTATATGTATATAAACAATCCAATTTAAACAACATACTATAATGATAAAACTAAATTCTTATCAATGTGAAATCAAATACACTAACTTCTATGTACATACAGTATAAAAATGTTAAGTTAAAAACGAATGTAGGAATTCAAATGTGGGAGTACATAAAAACTAAACACACCTTAATATTCACAGGAATATCTTGCTTAGTGGCTTGGAAGGCTTCAATTGCATGTATCCAGCCAAGAACGGGGCCCTTATCGTCACTAGAACCGCGGCCGTACAGTTTCCCGTCTATCTCAGTCAGCGTAAATGGATCTGTGTTCCAGCCATCCTGCAGCAATGCAGGCTGGACGTCTAGGTGCCCATACACACACACAGTCTTCTTCTTGGGGTCCGAGCCCAGTGATCCCAGCAGAACTGGGGGCAGAGGCAGGACATCTCCACTTGCGAGAGTCTGTGGGAACACCAGCACACATTGGCCTGCGACACTATCATGAGGTGGAGTAGAGAGGTGTGATTTAGGTAGTGCTTAATGGTTCCACCTGGCTCCAGGTATTCTGAGCAATCATTGGCCTCGAAACACTCTTGCTCGCAAGCCATATCACCTCTGTGCCCAAGACACTGAATTAACGTAAACACAATTTTAACCAGTGACTATTGTTTTTATGCTCAGAAAACATGATATGTAAATGATTAATACCTAATGACAACTTATATATAAAAAAAATATATATACAGTGAACCCTCGATAACTCGGACCTCGATGTCCCGGACTTTGGATAACTCGGACAGAAATTCAAAAAACAAAATTAATTTTAATTAAATTATTTTTTGGTCAAAAATCATAAGAAAATTGTGTCTGCCTAATTAAAACCATCACGTTTTATTTAATAACAGTATTAAGCTTTAAAAGCAGTTGCTCATCGCTACGTAGCCTTTAAAAATCCCACCGTAAAATATCTGGCAAGTTCCGTGTGTTAAATGTTGCTAGCGAGGCGCGCGAGTAAAGATGCTACTCAGCAGGCAGACCTCCCTTCTTTATCTCTCCTCCCACTTCGCCCCGCGGGGCACACACGCATGTGCGTCGTAAATAAACATTTCAGTATGATGCTGGTGAATTGGACGGTAAGTACAGGTCACAATGGCACCTAAAGGGAAATTTATTTTGTTCTGATATGTGCGATAAATTCAAGATTGCAAAATAATTTGTTTCGTACATTTTTAAAAAAATTAAAAGCCATTGGTTCGCATTGCAATGTAGGCAAGGTGGTGAGAGGGTTTTACGGCCCTTCAACGATGTCTTACAAGCCGATGAGGGTGAAGTGAGGTGAAAGAACAACGCAACATTCATGCCCGAGCAAGGATTCGAACTCAGGGCCTCTCGCATTGTAAACTGGCGCCTAACCCGACGCCAGAGGCCGGCACGATATCGAAAAAATAAAACAGGGCTTAATAAATTATAAAAAGAGGGAGGGGGCAGAAAGAGGCTTTTGCCCCGGGTCGCACATTTAGAGAGCCTCGCTTTTGAAAAAGTTAAATGGTTAAAATGAATGGGCTTTTATTGAGTTCCCGTTAATGTTGATGGTATCTGCGAAATTTATTTTAAATGTAAAGAGTGTGTAAAGACGTCACTGATCTATGACGACGCAGCCAAGGTAAGATAGTATGAAGGGAGGCCTATAAGGGCACATTATCACTTCAACCACGGCTGTGACTTCAACTAAACGAAAAAAAGGAGGAAAGGTAGACTGAGATTTACGATGCTCCTGGCCTCTTGTTCTAACAAAGGGGCCCCGAAAAAAAAAAAAAAAAAACAATTTCTCGTAGGAAACTAGCAGCTGGTTGCAGACACAGTGACATGCTGATGTAGAGCAATTTTTCACGTAAACATCTCGTGAGTTGCGTGTGGTCACGTGCGCTGTTTTTATTGCTGTTGAGACTGTACCGGTTGACCTTGACTACTTCCGCTCGCGCTCTACCACCCTAGCTTATCTCACACACGCACGCACAGACTGTCGTCAGCCAGACGAGAGAAGGGGGTGAGAACTTTTATGTGGTAGAAGGGTGCCTTGGTGCCAACTTCTAGCACAGATAAAAAAGATCAGCCAGAAGTAGCATAAAAAATAAATAAAAAAGAATCTGCTAGCCCAGGTTGTTTGACATACTTTCTTTTATAGTTCTCCCGTTACAGTGATCCCCTCCTGTAAATTGATACGTACAAAGCAGTATATTGCCGCTTCTTTTGTTTGTAGAAATGATAGCGTACTGGTTTCCTCACGTTTCTTGTGATTAATGACTGATTACCCCTCCTCCCCGGACGCCCCTCGATAACACGGACAAATCGTAACTCGGACAGCTTTTCCCTCGTTTTAGTCTAAGTTATCGAGGGTTCACTGTATGTATATATATATATATATATATATATATATATATATATATATATTTTTTTTTTTCTCAAAATGTCCATCATTCTGTGAAAATTTTAAATGTTATTTGTAAACAGACACAATGAGGGTATGTAGAATTGTTTTTGGACAAACCTGTTTTTAACGACGATCTACATTGCTTGCAGTCTTGAGAAATATATGAAGTAAATGGGAAACATAAATGGAATTCTAAAGCAGGATCAGTAACACACACAATCCTGTCAACCACGACATTAACCATCACATTTCTCACTTACGGGATTAGAAATCAAACCCAGATCACAGATATAGAAATAAAATCATGAGACACATAGCTCTACTGAGAAAAATAACTGTATAAAATTAAATTTTTAAAGATTTATAACATGTCCATCAACATGTATATATGTAATTTTCTTTTAAAATCACTGTTGATTTCATGGGCGAAACATCACTTTTAAAATTAATATGTGTTGCATATTCCTACCACCTAATCACTGCCAAACTTACTTTTCTAATTTAATAACAATAACCACAACCCATATTGTAACATACACAAATAAATTTCAGTTTATTATATCACGCAAAAGACGTGCAAAATTGTACAATGTTTAAGTTCTGAGGGGACGCGTCGTTTTGCCTAAAAACATTTTGCCTAAACACATTTTATCTACTTCGTTTTGCCTAAAATCATTTCTCCTAAAATAGTTTCGCCTAAAATCGTTTCGCCTAAAGTATTTTTGCCTAAAATCGTATTGCCTAAAATTGTTTCGCCTTAATTCGTTTCGCCTAAAATTTTTCGCCTAAAAATCGTTTCTCTTAAAGTTGTTTAGCCTAAAGTCGTTTGGCCTAAAATAAGTTCGATTTAGATTTCATGTGTTTGCTTTACTCCCGAAAAAGTCGTTTCGCCTTAAGTAATTTCGCCTAAAATCGTTTTGCCTAAACTTGTTCACTTAAAGTTCCAGCCACTCTCTTAACTTGCACAAAATTTAGCCTAAAGTCGTTTTGCCTAAATTAAATTTGCCTAAAGTCGTTTCGCCTAAACATTTTGGCACCTTCCTTTTGCCTAAAGTCATTTGGCCTAAAGTCATTCAGCCTAAAGGCGTTTCGCC
>PNEQ01000295.1:28690-39126 GCA_003012365.1 Medauroidea extradentata
TTTAGCCATTTTGGGAGGCCCGAAAATCATATTTAAAACACGCGTACCGAATATTTGAGCTTATGGCGTCATACACTGACGTGTGTGTTCTTTTCGTAGACGAACCATTTTGAAGCGCGTTGAGTACTTCCGTTAAAAAATGAATACTCGCAACTTGCTGCAACGCATTCCAAGCGCAGGTAGGGAACCCCCTTAAGACACTGTGCTCAACTTAATATTTTGCTTTTTTTGAAAGGATATTAAAGAATAATTTTTTGCTGTTACATTACAGACTTAACTATCTTTACAAATTAAAACTTATTCTCCCTTAAGACCTCAAACTTAAGTTATGCGACATCCTTGTTTTGTCACCATTCAACTACTGCGTACGACTATTTAACACCTTAGAAAACACACTACAGTACAGAATACATGAACTACAAAATGCTTGCCTTAGATTCACCTACAATTTAAAAAGAAGGGACCACATAACACGTACATACTTTATAAAAATCTAGCTGGTTAAACATGGAAAACTAAAGACTTTTACACTTTTCAATTCAGCTAAAGGGACCACGGTGGCCAAGGAGTTAGACCTCTCGCCTCCTACCAAGGTGATCTGGGTTCGATTCCCGGCGGGGTAGGTCCTCTGATTTTGGTATGTGGGAATCGTGCTGGGCAATGTCGCTGGTCGGCGCATTTTCTCGGGGATCTCCAGTTTCCCCCGCCCATTCTTTCCGGCTCTGCTCCATACTCACATCATATCACCCCTCACCAGCGCCAAAGACCTCAATGTTAAAAGCACTGACCAAAACCTCTTCACTCACTCAGCTAAAGTGAATTATTGTAATCAGCATACCCTAGTACTTATCCCCCAAAATTGTACAACATAAAGCAGTCCATTCATACAATACTAGACATAGATCAAACTCTCAGATACCCCAACACAGAAGGGCACTCTACAAACGATCATTCACATACAAAGCAAGTTATCTCTGGAACAAGTTACCAGGAGAACTAAAACAAATAATAACCTGTTAAGAACTACAGGGCAAAATACAAACATTTGTTGTTATTAGAACAAAATGATCAGTAAAGTCAGTGATAATTTGCTTACAACTCATTCCCTAGTCTGCATGTGTTACTTATAGTTCAAAATTTAACGATGTATCCTACACTGAATCGTACCGTATTTCATTTAATGGGCCTATTATTTTTGTGATCTATTGTATTATATATTGAATTATCTATTGTAACTTAGTGTTTTAATTATTGTATTATGTTATCTATTGTATTTTTTTTACTTGGTAGTGAAGATGCCTATATAAGAATATGTTAGAAACAGCAAATTGTAAACCTGCCTTGGAACTGAATTTGGTACGTGTATAAATTAATAACTACTAGAATAGATTATGCATTAAGACTTTAAAAGAAGGCCATTAGAATTGTCACCAATTCAGGTTATTGTGACCATTGTAAACCATTTTTTTCGAAAGATGGTATCTAACTGTTATAAATATATATGTGTGTGTGTCAAGGGCCTGGATGTGTTGTGTGAGGTTGGGGTGTATGGGTGGGTGTGTGAGTGTGTGTGCATACACTGTGCTGTAATCTCTATACAGACACGTGTAAACACACTGCCGTTAATACCTGGGGGAACAATCCCACACCTGAGCCCTCACCCTAACCTCCGCACGACTTGAACACAAATTCAGCAGTCAAACGCACACAACATGAACACTGGGGAAGGGTTCAACTCGCTACGGCAATTAAACTGACAGTCCCGATAAAAAGCACAAAATATATTGTCAGAAATAATCCGGGTATATAAGTAATCATAGCCAATACCAGGCTTAATCAGTACAAAATCCGAAGTCAATCGCTGTTATACCAGTAACACAAAAGTGACAAGAAAAAGCCTCACAGGCATCAAAAACACCAATACACTAACAGAAACGGTCAATGCCGCAATTAACAGGCACAAATTACGCAACTGGGCACGAGCCTACCACTTGCCCCATACTTGCCTCCCGACCGCGACGACACATTCCCGAAGACAGTGTTGGCAAAGACTGGCAACGAAAGAAATGTAAATTAAGCAAACGCGAACAGAAAACAACACTTACCAGTCAACGAGGATGTGCAGGCGCGGGCGCGAGCAAGCACAGGTAACCCACACGAGAGCTCACTACTAACTGAACTCCTCTCCAGCCGCGAGGGACCGGCTCACGCCAGGAAGGAGGGAGAGAGAAGGGAGGCAGGGAGGGGAGGCACGACGTCCGCCATAGACAGCCGAAGGTCTAGAGAGGAGGGGCGGGCTACGTCAGAGAACGACGTCACACGAGGCCAAGTCACAGCTAATCGTTCGGCTACACTCAGATACCAGAAGTCAAGGGGGGGGGGGAAGCCACACAATAAGGGCAGACATACATCAACTCGGGCTGAGCCCAGCTCAACACATACATAGCATGTCTCATAGTCCAGTCTCATTGGGAAAATTGTAATGTTGGAATGTTGTAGTACTGATGTAGTGTGTTGACGTAAGAGGACGGCAATGTGTTAACCTACACATGCTGTTACAACAAATGTTCAAAATGATTGCAGTGATGAGCTGTGCATGTGTGCATGTGATGATGAGTTTTACTTTGTGCACAATATAACGTTGCCAGCATAATGGAGCTGCATGCAGCTGTGATGTTGTTTTTGCAGTTTGTCGAGAGACCATGTGTCATGTAGATGACACATTTCAGATGCTCCCATAGGAAAAAAAAAGCAAAGTGTGTGTATCGTGGGGGCAATTCCACAGGCCCTCTGCGGCCGATCCAACATCAGCTGATTATTGTCGAAAGCCATAGTCAAACCTTAACATTAAATTGCAAGAAGAGCACCATCTTGCTGAAAGTAAAACTTCACACGCAATACTAATGGTATATCATCAATATATGGTGCAAGTACGTCTTGCAAAAGCTGCAGATAGCATGCGGAGTTGACATTTCCTGCAGAGAACATTGGTCCTCTATGTTATCACCATGAATTGCACATCACACAGTCATCCTGGAGTCAGTTTATGAATGACCATCATTAGCTACTCGGGGATTCTTTGCATCCAGTAGACCGTGTTGTGCTAGTTTTTGATGTCTCCACAATTAAGGACAAATGTCATTGTTAATTGTCCAATCACAGATTTCCTCCATTCTATCTGAACCACGGTCGTAGAAGAACAGGTCTGGACACTCGCCTATCTAACAATGTATTTTGCTTGACCCCCTTGTTGTTTGGCTGTAGTTCGTCAAGTTACCGAGAATGCCGTACTTTTTGGCGCTGTTTTCCGGGAGGTCGGACTCAAACTCCGTCCACTTTTTTCCATTGTTAAATTTATAAAGTAAATAAAGATTGCTGGAGCCTTTTCTTAAATTTGTGAACGAAGAATGTTTTCATAAATTGATAAAAAATACGTTTTTATAAATTGTTTATCGTAGTGGAAAGGAAGTGGGCGGAGTTTAGTCCGACCGCCGTAACATCAGCGCCAATAAAACACAATATTCTCGGTAACTTGGTGAACTACAGCCAAACAACAAGGTGGTCAAGTTTCCAGGCGAGTGTCCAGACCTGTTCTTCTACGGCCGTGATCTGAACTGTTATCATGAAGTTGCTGTATGGATTGTGTGCGAAACTGATAGCATTTATGGGTACGTCAGAATGTGTTGCATAGACATTTTGGAAATACAGTACCACTTTCCTTTTAAATCTTTTACTCATATTGTGTGGACTTACTGTTTCTTTACTAAGGATCTCAACACCACATAACATTCACCTATTTCATCATTTTTTATGAAATCGAACTTTTAAAGGAAGTTTTTAAAATTAAGACGGACACCAGTTCAGTATCTCACACCTAGTGAATGTTTTACGAAGACTTAGCTAAAGTTGAAATTAAAGTTTGTGAGTTTGTATGACTGTGATACAACATAAATTAAATTAAAGGCTGTAAATAACCAAACTTTATTCATTAAATATTGTTCCAGATGGAAGTTACTTGTATACATAATTTAGTATTAGCTTAGTTTAACATAAGTGTAAGCTTCTTTTAAATAACAACAGAATATCCCGTCTCATAGATTTCTGTACCTTTACATTAGGGTATGAAATGAATTTTTAAAAGCGATAGTATTTCTGTGAACCTAATTATCACAAAGCAGTAATTTTTTTGCATTGGTAAATTTCATAACTTAGTTAATTTTTATTGCATGTGTAATGTTTATTGAAAATTTGGTCAATTTTGATGTTGGCTAATCAAATTGTCTAAAATACAGCCTTTATGAGTTAATGTATCTTATGTGTATTGATTAGCAGTGAACCCAAATTTCTAACCTAGTCTACCTGTAAATCAGAAAGTATGCAATTTCATCTGTTATGATCCTTAAGAGGCCTCCCTACTGTGCATGAAACATGTTGTAATGAGCAGGGTTCTTACGGTCCTGGAAAGTCCTGGAACTTTGACCATGTCCTTAAAAGGCCTTGAAAAGTCCTTGATTTAATCCAGTCCTTGAAAAGTCCTTGAATTTTTGGGTTTACTTACCTAATATTCTATTTATTTTCCTAACATTAAAATCCTTTCTCAGTAATATGGAACCATATTTTGTCTATGCATTTTGTCTGTAATATAATTTATCTGATGATAACAGACGTTTTGCAGTGTTGTGAAATTGATACACTTTTTGGCATACCATGGCACGTTAGGTTGCGCCTAATGTTTTTTTTTTGTGTGATCGTGACAAGTAGTAATCTGCATCTGCTAGAGTTTAATGGCAAAGTTTTTTTTTTGGAAGAGAAGAGGCGCAAAAGTAAATCTAAAATAGCTTTGAAAAGGAAAAGTGGCCCATATGAAATTCGGTATTTACGAGAGTATTAAAAAATAAAATACGTATCAGGTGTGAGAGAAACTAGTGTGCAGTGCGTGCCTGAAAGCGGAATGTCTCCTACGTTTTTCAAGTCGAAGTTGCCCGACCATTTCCGAAGCAGTCTTTTGTAC
This sequence comes from Medauroidea extradentata, assembly GCA_003012365.1. Classification (NCBI taxonomy): domain Eukaryota; kingdom Metazoa; phylum Arthropoda; class Insecta; order Phasmatodea; family Phasmatidae; genus Medauroidea; species Medauroidea extradentata. The sequence goes on from PNEQ01000295.1 coordinate 33,702, forward strand.
CAACGATCTCACAATGTACGTTGTGCAATTAGTGACCGACAATGTTTTTACTATGCTTACTTATTTTTTATTTATTCAGTTACAGTATGTAGTTCATGGTAATTTTAATACCTTGAATTGGGAATAAAATACTGTATTGTGTGCTAATACTTCAGCAGGAGCATGGCATCAGCCACATTTGTTTACATTGAAACCAGTAACAGACAGAATTTTTTCGAAAACGAAATGTCTCTCTTTAAAAAGTACTTATTTTGTGTTTCAGTGTAATTAATTTTCGTGAAACTTTTTAATAAATATGAAGGAGTTTCATTAAATACTGTACGGTGTAAATTTTAAATGAAATTGAAAATTTCTGGTTCATTTACCATAGGTGAACTTCAATTCTAATGGGCGGGAGGAAACCGTAATAGATACGTTGCAAATAAAACAAACATTCTAATAAAATTTGGCGTATCGAATGTAATTTACTGCGGTCCTTGAAATATTAGTAGACAGTCCTTGAAAAGTCCTTGAATTTTATTTGTATGTTGTTGTAAGAACCCTGAATGAGTTGCCCTATTCTTTTTTTTTTTTTTTTTTTTGCAAAACTGCTTAACATGCATAAATTAAAATTTGTATATCTATGAAAATAACTCATTACTTCTGTGATACTATATTTTTAGGAATTCTGCACATGCATTGGAAACATGTTGTTTGGACCCCTAAGTGTTTTTTTCAAGTGACCATATTTGGAAAAATATCAACAATATTCAAAAAACAGAAAATAGAAATATGTGTTTAACTTTTAAACCCTTCTTTCCACAAGTTTAATGATATGGCCACACCTTTATAAAGTCCGACAGGAAAAAAGAGTAATAGTAAAGCTCTACATACCAATTGCGTTGTATGCTCATAGAGGTGACAGTTCACTATGTATGCCAGTTGACTGCACCCTTAATGCTCCGTCAATCTTGTGCCTCATACACAAATGTAATGTCTTAGGATTTACTCACCGAAAACATTATTGCCTAGTGTGTAGTTTTTTTTTCTAAAGTAAAACCAATTTAAATACGTTATTATGTAAAGTTTTTTAAAATTAATGTTTTGGTTATCGATTCCTAAAGAAGTATAAATTTACAATAATATAACCTACTTCATTTCTGACATAGCCTGATTTTCTTGTCATTAAAAGTTAAACGGGTAGTAAAACGACAATCAATCACATGTTTTTTATTTTTTTCCTCCTACAAAATCCTTATTTGTCGTATGAAAGGAAGGATTTTATTGATTGCTCTGCACTGGTTGTGTGACTTGACTTAATATATATTTTTAGCGCTACGAGTCAAACAATTTTTATATTCTTAATTTGTTGGGCTGATTGCCTCCTAAATATACGTTAAAATTTAACTGCAATGATTTTACCATAGTGCAAGGTAAATAGAATTTGCGCTATAATCGCAAATGTTACACTTTTGTACTCACAGTTTAAAAAAAATAGTAATTCAATATGATGACCTTAATTAGTTAACATCATGTGTTTTTTTTAAACTGTGTTGCATGTTTCTGTCTGTGTGAATTTTCAAATCTAGTGTGTATTTTACCTGATACTTCAGTTAAAAAAGGCTTTTTCCAACCATTTTGAGGGGCTAAAAAATTTGTTTTGTAGCATACGTGCTGAATTTGTAAACTTTCATAAATGAGAAAATGTAATACTTGTTAAAATAGTTTACTAGAAAACAAGAGTAATCCTAACTCGCTGAAATACATTTCAAGAGCAGGATATTACAAGTTGCTTGTATCATAGCACAAGTTTCCTTTCTACGTTGTAATATAATTAACATTTGTGTTACTTGTTGAAGAAGTCTCTACATTTTCAAAACGAAAGATAAACATTTCAAAATGTCATGGTATGATAAAAAAAATGTACACTGTTGTCTTCTATTATATGTAGAAAAAGTAGAAATATAACTCAGAAGTCACAAAACAAGATATTTTATTGCTTTTCAATTCCATATATCTGTATAGTACGTAGTTACATTTTAGAGGCCTCCCTACTTGTGCTTGAAATGTGTTTCAGCGAGTTCTGGTTGTTATTTTTTAACGAAACTATGTTATTTGCTTTACATGTGTTTAACCATGAAAGTAATTTACAAAACATCATTCATACGTTTGGTAGAATAAATTATTTTTAGAGGGTTTGATTTTACTTTCTTTTGACATTCTTTCAGCATATTACCTGAGTCACTGTTAAAAATGTGACTGGATAATTTTCTACCACTGACACAGTTTTTGTAACAAAGGTTGTATTGCAGTTTATTGCAGAAAAATGCTATATTATGTCTCTATATCTGTTACATAGTGAACCTGCAAATGTTATGAATGTAAAAAGTAAAATTGATTACTTAAAGAAATTTGTGAATAATATTTAGAAAAGTTGTTGTTACGACATATCTTAACCAGTGTATACAATTATAATTTTTTTTATTAGCAGACTTTACACATTTTGCTTTAAAACATTTATCGTGGGCTTGGTGGAGAAACTCACTAAGTCAATTTTTGGATTTGTTGAAGTTATTGTTTTAATATTTAATGTCAAGGTAAATGTACAATTAACATAAGATGAACTGATTAAACCATATTGATTTGAATAGAGACCAGTCGAAGTTGTTATTATTAGCACCAAGAAAATCTTAAATAAAAAATCATTTCCCCAAAGCATCCTAAATTTGACTTAGTGAATTTCTCCACCAAGCCCTCGTTATCTTCTTTCTTCTGGCTTAGTCCAGTTTCCTTATTCCTCCATCTTGCTGGAAAAAATGCAAAATTTGTTATTTTTTTCTGAGTTTTAAACTGCAAGTGTCAATCATTATTGACTTCTACACAATCACTACCACTAGAGAGTTGGAGAAAAATGTGCTTGAATGTTTCAAAGATTTGTGGTATATATGGATGCTGCATCAGTCTTCAGCAGCTTTAACAACCTGGGATTAAATTTTGGCACGTGAGAACTTGGCAACCCGGTAGTGGAGATTTGATTTGCAAATTACATGGCCATGCAAGGTGTTACCACCTGTTGGATTAAATTTTTGTTGAAAAAGAAAAACTAAAAGTAATATTAGTTTTCCTTTTTACTACTCTGTATTTTTTTTTTCATATGTTTTGTTTGAAGTGGTTATTTTCAAATGTCGGAAAAGCAATAAAGGATGTCCGGAACAACCACATATTAAAAACACTGCACAAATCCTAAACTAAATTGGAGACTGAAACGTTACTGGCGAAATGATGAACAATGATTTTTTACGTGCACAATGTGGCAACTTAGGACTGTAGTTAGTCCTGTCTTGCGCTCCACAGATATGTGACTTATCGTACTAGTACTGTTCTTACCTGTATATTACGGGTGCAGGTTATAATACCGAGCAGTCAGATTCTATTTTTACTTGATGTAACGTACATAAAATAATACCTGGACGTGGAGTGCAAGAGAGGACTATCTCTCCATCCAGTGTTGCCACATTGAGCACATAAAATGTTGTACAACATTTTGTCACATATATTTTCTTCTCCAATTTAGCCCAACATTTGCAGGGTATGCATATTATGCTGTTGTTTCTGGAGTGTTAAAAACTCTCTTCTTATTGGTGGGTATGCACTGTAATGGGTATATGCTGTTGTGAATACATATTTGCACAACCCCCCCTAATAGTACACACAATTGCTGTGGCATCCCCAACCTACGCAACTCTTTATAAAGAGCTAAGTTGTATGTGTGTGTTGTAGGAACTGGAAGAAGCTTTGCTGACAGACGGTGCGGAGGATTCTGGCAGCTCGTTGTTACAGGAACTTATAGTCAGGCTGTTGTGTGGTTGTCTCGGAAACAATGATATCTCTACTTTCAACTATCAGATGTACCTGCGGAGACTGTTTCGAAAGAAATGTCAGGTAGGCCACACAGTTTGCCGCATTCCATTTTGACATTTAACGTGTCATGCTATGTCCATAAAAATAGTAATATTACCCACATAACGGTAACTCCTAAGTATGTGTCCATCAGGCATGGTCACCATGGATGAGGGAAGTTTTGGGTGAAGGTATAATCTGCAGGTCTACTTAAGAAAATGGCGTCGCACAGGGTCTGAAGAATAGGTGAGGTACGATTGGGGTTGAAAAGTGACAGAATACGAGAGTGAGGAAAACAAGAAAGCCATAACTAAACCAGTCTGCCACACATTATTAATTAATTTTACTAAAACTGCACAAATTATATAGTACTATATACAGGGTGTCCCAGGAAGTAGTGTCAAGCCGAAGCAGGGAGATAGAGGACCACAAGAGCTATCAGAAACACCCCCATGTGTATAGTCAGATTGTTGATAGTTTAGATGTTACAAATTTTTTCCTGTTTGTTGTGCGATACTTGGAGTCATGTCAGAGAGTACTGGTTATTTCCATAGATAACTGTGACAGATACTTGGATGTGTGTGTTAAAATAGAAGACATACGGGTCGATCGTGTGTGGTGATAATTACGTACCAGTGTCGTAGCATTATGTCTATAAAATTATCTGAAGACAGACGTCTGAAAGATACGTTTAACCTTAACGTTTCGAGAATTGTAAAAATTTAAAATTACATCGAACGGGTATAGTATGGACCTAAAAAACTGTCTCATATTATCGGCTTAATACAGTGAAAATTTTATCGTATTCAGTTAATTATGACGTATAAAAACGTGCAATTAAAGTAAAGTGTATGCGAAAGTAGAACGACATGAGTAAGAGGACATGTACTAAAAACACATTCAAAAACCCGTTGCTTCAATGCAGATGCAACATCGCCGGAAGAGGGTTTCTTACACAAGTCGTAACACCATCGCATTATTTATGGGGTTTTTGGAGCATGGTGTAGTTTTCTTTACAGTTTATCTTAAAATCTACATGCTGTGAAATAAGCACATTCTTCGTTCTTCGTGATGTCCCAACACAAATAAATGTACTGGATTCAGACCAGGGTACCTCAGATGTTAGTGTATGGGCCCATTTAACTGGGTTCTTTCGGGCAAATAATAGTACTGCAAAGCAATATCACAAACCACCCGTGTTCTCTTGAACGCATGTTAACCCCATTAGATCGTTTGTATTTACTCAATTGGTGTACACATTAGTGTTGGACAGAGACAGTACTGGTGTAACTCAGTCCTTCCTTTGCAGTCAGTCGAGTGCCAACTATCGGCTAGCTACATTGCTGCTGTACGATTGTTTCACAGTTACATACGTTCGGAGCAAATTAAATTTGTGCAACTACGGGAACTGGAAACGTGGCACATAAGTTACGCAAATTCAGACGGACAGCACCTAATACGTAGTGTGTGAGGTACCATGCCTTATTTATCACGCGAATATGCAGAAATGCATTATTTTTATGGCTACGCAAGGGGAAATGCACTT
>PNEQ01000296.1:10162-35378 GCA_003012365.1 Medauroidea extradentata
GAGGTCGTTCGCAATTGATGTTGTTTCACTAATGCTGTATTCAAATAATAAAATACACGGAACTACATGCAGTTATTCGCTACCAACCATACAAACAATAATGTAACTGTTGTTAATGGTGACTTATATGCAGTAACGGCTAGTGATTTTTTTCAAAGGTTAAATCTTTAGTGTTCACTTTATTCCGAATGGCCTATACTAAACATCAAGTTGTTGATCGTTGTTAATAAACTTCGATAACACATTCACGGAACAACTTTAAGCCTACACAATGCTGTTTCACATTTTCTTTTCACCGATGTAGAAAAGTATAACCACAGCTGTTATTTACAGTCGACCGAGTCGATTACGTGTGCTTGCGTGTGTGTGTGTGTGTGTGTGTGTGTGTGTGTGGGCGCGAGTGCACGTGTGGGCTAGTGACACCAGATGTGCTGTTGTCAAGTGTCATACTGCCCTATGCAATGCATATCTGAGACATGGATCTAACATTTGAGTGTCAGTTGTGAACTGTCCTGCTTTCACTTTTTAAAAGAATAATGATTTTTAAACATTACTGTGTATGCATCAATAAATGACATTTAATAGCATTTAGTTGACAAAACGGAAAACATAATAAATTTTAAATAAACAGGACGTATAATCGTAATATCACAGGCAGAAAGACAGATTACAGTATCCAAAGGCTCGAGAAATCTGTGGCAAAAAAGTTACGGTGTACACATGATGAAAAAGGAATGAGCGAACGGCCTTATTGGAGAGGTTGGTCGCCTGGCTGGGGGAAAGAGGCGGGCTGGTCGCCGACTGGCCAGGGGATGGGAAGGGGCTTCGGACCAGCCAGCTGGCCATCCCGCCTCGCAGGAGGAAGGAGTAGCAATATTTATTTTTAGAACAAACACACCGTGTGCAGCAGTACAGTTTTCGAGAAATACCTACAACCATTTGTATGCAACACCTTTTTCTGCTATTCTCTTTAAATTAAAATTTTTTGAAGCAAATTTTTTTTTCAGTTTTCCACGGTTCCTGAAAAATGGGTTGTTACTTCAAGAGGGTTGTTATTCCCGGGGTCATATAATCGAGAGTTGACTATACAGATAAATTTCCATTTAATGTTGACTCCGCTTACTATAGGTGATTCGGGATAAAGTGAGCACTCAAAAAAGCCCTCATTAATTTCTATTTTCTGTCAGTTTGTATCTTTCCTCGGTATGTAAACGTAAACATTGCCACGTGCTTTAATTTACATAGGCTTGTACAGTGTTTGCATCTACATTACACTGGGCTGAAAATGTTATCAACAATATGTACTCATTAAATACACGGGTATTGAATAAAATGTATAACCAATAGTAATCTTAGTTATAAATACCTGCGAGTTAACGTCTTTTAATACTGGTTTCTGTGCATCGACTCGAATTTATACGACCCACACTGTTGCCGTTACGTATCTCGTAAATATGTACACATGAAAATCACATTTATAACTAAAAACAGCCACAAAAAAAACACGCGATAATGACACACGCAATTTAAGAATTCAAACCTGTTCAGTTATAGCTACTGTAATGTAACTGTTGTCAATGTGGAATTATATGCAGCAACAGCTAGTGATTTTTTTCAAAGGTTAAATCTTTAGTGCTCACTTTATTCCGAATTACCTATGTCAGAATAGTCTAATTTGGAAGTATTTCCAAATACACAGTATTATTACCATTGAAAAAAAAAATACAGTAAACCCTTCTTTTTACCGGATTAATTGGGGGGTGGTGTTGAGGTCCGATACTGTGCTTTCTGCTATGGTACAGGTGCAATGGATAACCAAATCAGGCAAGCAGCATGCGTGCTTTCGCGCGTTCACACACACAGTGTGCACTTATTACGCCACACTGCAATATTTTTATGTGCAAATATATTTTCTCTCGGAGAACTGCTGTTTTCCCCTCAATAATGTAGTTTCTCTTGTTACACAAACAAGTTCAAGTCCTTTTGAATTTGATGCTAATCACATTTTTGTAGTCTTTCGTAACTATATCATTATCAGTGACATCTTGCATTGCAAATAGTTGTGGTCTTCGATTGTAGTAAATGACTTTAGGATCACAAAATAATTTTAAAATTAGCATTTTATGAGAAACTAAAAGATATTAAATGTTCATAACTTGTTGGCTAAATTTATGTAATTGTGGTTATGAATACACTTTACTGTGACTGGATTTAGTTTCTTGTACATACACCATTGTGATGTAATATATATGACTGTCATACTAAGTAAAGATAATAGAAAAAACATAAATAAGCAGAGTATGCTTTAGTCAACAGGATATATACACAACATAAAATTCCATAAAAGGATTCTGGTCAAATAAAAAGTTCAAATGGGTTGTTCTAAAACTTTTTTTGCGTATCATTTTAATTCAAATGTTGGGAATGTTTCAGACTCCTTTATGTTAATTTTTGTGTTCAAGTTTAGGGGGCTTTTGCTTCTGACTTCAGATTATAAACACTAATACAGTGAAACCCAATATTTACGTTCCGGCTATTTGTGATTTCCCATGATTGCATTATTTAGTTGAGGTCCAGTTTAGTTTCCATTCAATGTAATATAATACTTTCCTGTGTGTCACATTACAAAAATCCTATTTTCTCGCTGTTGTAGTCGTTCACTGCCCGATAATAATAGAAACAAAAGATGTCTGAACCGCTTGGTAAAGTAAACCAAACTAGAGTACAGTATTGGCAAAAGTGGCATGCAGATAAATCTCGCTTTCACATTTTTGTTGTGTTAATAATTGGTCTGTAACTTGGAAAAAATATTACATCTTTAAAACCTGAACTTTTCTTACGCAGCAGTATCAAGGAACATTGTGGGTAATGGTATGTTGTGTTGGCCCGTAGCTGAGGCAAAGTGCCCTGAAAAAAGAGGATGCAGACCTTCAACTAGAGATGGAGAAGCTGGAGCGAGAGCGCAACCTACACATACGAGAGTTGAAGAGGATCCACAACGAGGACCAATCTCGCTTCAACAACCATCCCGTGCTGAATGAGCGCTACCTGCTACTTATGCTTCTGGGCAAGGGTGGCTTCAGTGAGGTGCACAAGGTCAGTTGCACTAAGGGGATTCATGTGCACATGGCTTTAACTACGTTAATATTCAGTTTACTTGGAAGCTTGTGGTTAGTAATCCTTTATCAACCACTGTTTCTTTTACCATGGTTTCAATTTTTTTTAATGACCTGTAAGGTCATAGTAATGTGACTTGTGCCTTTTTGTATGTTTAGTGTGCTTCTACGAGGTTTTAAATTTAATTTATTCCCATATAACTTTTGTGTCCTTACCGGTTTTAGTGAGTAGTAAGAAGGGTATATGTCTAGTATACAATTTGTGCCCTTATTACTACAGTCAAACTTCTATCGTTTTTCAAGGGACTGAAAAAAAAAAATTTGATAGATGTGGACTTGATGTGAGGAACAAACAAAAAACATACATAACCTAATATTTACAGTTGAGCGCATTAATGCAAGTTTCATAGCTACAGATCAGGGGTAAACAATGGAAATTATTTAAAAAAAAAAAAAGAAAGAAAGAAAGAAAGAAAAAACAATTTTCAAATTGTTGATAAAAATTGAAACTGGTAGATCTAGGTGTAGCAAACATTTCAACTACTGTAAATTAAAAATATGTACACATATATATTCTCCGTTCACTCTAACCCGAGTTCTGAAGTAAACAAATAACATGATATCATTTTGCTTTGCTAGCTTCTAATTGGCTCAATTTGTACAGCGCGTAGACATACTATTTCCAACCGACAAAACTGTGTACAGTTGTTGTCATAGAAAAAACAACACGCTATCTATTAAAACAATATTGTGTGAAAATTTCATATATGTTATCGACATGAAAACAAAAATTGCATAAAAAATTTTAAATCACCGTATATTTCAAAATTCAATTGTAATTAACAAGTTATGGCTAACGATAATATTCGAATATTCTGGTACTAACGTAACTAAAATTTGGTACCACATGCAATAATAATTTGTTAACAAAATAAGTGATTAAACTTGCCGGAAAAGTAGTCTTGGATTGTTTTGTACTTCATTTTGGAAAAATCACATGAGATAAATCACCATACTATCTGTCGATAATTCACGTCACATATTTGTTTTGTTTTTATAAAGAATATTATGTGAGAATTTTATTCATGCCTCTATGCCTTCTTCACCGCAGTTTGTTTAGTAAGAAAGATATATAACCGCTTTTCGAAAACCATGCAAGACATTTTAACTGTTCACGTCTGTCACATAACCTAAGCCACAGGTTAGATCATGTAAACATTACCGACACGACGCGAGGACGGAACGAAATAGATCCATGGAATAAGGAAATTTGGTTCGAACAACCTGGAACAAAAAAAGCTGTACGGAAAAAACATTCGCTGTAGCCACAACATTGATGTGTTAATGTACAGAAATACTTAGAGGAAATAAAATATTAGATTTGTTTCTGATATTTGTCTTATTTTTACCGTGGTAATTATTACTAGACTAAACTTTTGATATTTTCAGAGTATCGTACATCTCTAACTACTGGCAGGTATACAAAAAAACTCGTACGCTTAACAGTGCGTCAGTCAAATATCTCGTGAGTCAACTGTACAGATGTGTTGCCTGCTAACCATAATTATAGTAATAAACCTATTGGGCTGTAGATTGTGTTTGCAGCATCTGTTAATTTTGTATATTTTTTAATAAAACTTTCTCATTAGGTGATGGAGTGGTAAATTTATGTGTACACGACAGATAATAAGGATTTATTTCTCTTGCAAGATCACAATGCACAGCGGTCGGCAGCCGAATGAACATGTATGTTTATAATGTGCTTTGTTTATTTTAAAAAGACAGGTACGAGTGAACAGAGAATTATAACAAACAAATATTAATTGTAAGAATTTAACTCCCCAAAAATATAGTTGAGCAGATGATTGTGTTGGTGGTTCTCTTTAAAAAGCCAGAAGAATCTTTACAGAAATGAAATTAATAAACACAGAGGCTCAATTAAAAAATTATAAAAAAATTAAAAATTACAGAACTTAAGTTTTATTACTTCATTTGAAAAAGTCTTTGATGGTTGACTGGACTGACTTCCAATATCACTCCTTAACTTAAGGAGAATGGCTTCCATTTTTTGCACTGTTTCTTGATCACCATCACTCATACTGTGAGCTTAGCAGAAGGTTTTGAGTGTTTCCACTGCAAAGTGAACTTCAGGATAGGATGGAACCTTTACTGTTGGCTCTGCTGAGGTCTCCTCTGCTTCATCGTCACTGCTGTCTTGATGCATTGATTCTTAGGCCTCACATAGTGCTTCGACCCTCTGTATCCCGTAAGTAGCTACTTGGTCATCACAACTGGCATATGTATCAAAGCCAATGTTCCTACTGTCCCGTTTTCTGAAGTCGTCTTGAAAGCGGTCGTTAACTACATCTATTGAATTGAGCCAGATCAATCTTTTTTTACCATACACTTTACAAAACAGTTCTGAATAGCTGTGGAGTCAGTCTTCTTCCAAGATGTGACCAAATAGTGGATGGCTCGAAAAATGTTAATTTTGAGTTCAACAGTAGAATTGTCATCCCTCCCTAGGAGATCCACAACTTTTCGCACCAGCATCTTTCTGTAGTTTTGTTTCAAACATTTTATTACACTCATGTCAAGAGGCTGGCACACACTAGTATAGTTTGGGGGATAAAATACCACCTTCACATTGCCCAGAAATAGGTATGTCTTTAGGATGTGCAGCACAATTGTCCATGGACAACAGGCTCTTCCTGCATCGAGCTCCCATACTGCAATCCGAAGTGTCCATGAATGATAAAAATCTCCGCAGTCATCCATTTTTTTTTTTATAGTGGTGCCTTACCGGCAGGTTTTTGATGTTTTTATGGCACTGAGGGTTCTGGGATTTACCGATGACCAGTGGTTGAAGATTGTAGGAGCCATTGAACATGTGGCAAGAGTGACCCATAAAATTTTTTATAGGTTCTGTGGCTAGGATTAATTGATGCAGTGACCAGGATTTAGGTGCGCCACAGTAGGATTTTAATACATTAGAAACTCTATGGATCATTTTTCAAGGGACCAGAAGAAAAAAAAATTATGCATGCGGACCAACTCTGCATGTGGACTAGCCTCTTTTTTTTTTTTTTTTTTTTTTTTTTCTTAACCTCGAAATTTGAAGTTGTACTTTATGTGCTGAGCTGACTGACAAGACAAAACATAAGAAAACTTTCTATAAGTTATTATTTATTACGATAAGGTAAATTACAGAGGAAAATAAAAAAAAACGCAAACAGGAAATTACGAACATTACTGTCATTTTTTAAAGCTTTTTAAAATTAGATATTACGTATTTATGAGCGCAATCGTGAAATTACATTACCGTTGCATTACCATCTAAACATGCTGCACTGAAATGGAAATGATTTTAAAACCCACCTGTTTATAATAAAACATTTTCAAAAATTTTTCACAAATTTTAGGTTAAAGTTACCGTTAATTACGCTAAAAACAAAGATAAACGAACGCACGTAAAGAGATTAAACGTTTCCAACGTAAAAACAGCGATCGATAGTCCGAACAATCGATAGTGCTAGCGGTGTCAATTCTCTTCTTGCCGCCATCTTGAATTTATTGTGCTATGAGCGCAAAAGGTTACATGCGGTCACTGTCTTTCTCCTATGGCTTTGCACGTTATCACCAACTTCGCAGTGATGTTTCTTCTGTGTTCTATTTCCAAACAAGTTTAGATGTTTTTTCTCCCTTTGTTATATGTGACTCTGACATCTCGTGTTTATATTTTGTTTTCGGATGGCGAAAACCGTAAACAGTGGGAAAAATAAAATTTTGATGTTTTGTTATATGCGGGAAAATTTAACAGTGTATTAATTTGCAAACAAACGGAATCTGAAGGAAAAAGTGCAAATCGCGGGAAAACGTATATATCGGCTGGGCATGTTTACTTTGTGGGCAGCCACGACTGTCTTTTACCATTCGTTAGAACTGTTCGTTTTAAATTTATACTGTATATTGAAATTAATTTTAAAAACGATCGATACACCTAAATTTGGTCTGTGGGACAAGATATTTTGAGCTATGGATGGGGGAAAAACGATAGTTACGAAAACGATTGATGTGGACTTCTTAAACATTATTTTAGTAGGAAAATTTTCGGGACCAACAAAAATAAACGATAGATACGGGAAAACGATGGAAACGAAAACTATGCAATGAGTTTCTACTGTAGTAATATTTGTATGGTATCTAACACATTATTATGCTGCGAAAGATTGAAATTTCATTGTATAGGTAACTATATGCTTCTAAAGTTTCTAGACACTAAATAATTAAACACATTGTAGTTCAGAAACAGTGAAATTTTCGACCAAGAGTATTGTCTTTTTTTAAAAATTCTTTTATAACAAGGTTACTAAAATTTATCAAAATGTTTTTCTACTTAATTTTACTGCAATATGACCTACAAAGTAACATTAAAAAGGTTAACAATGTACTTCACTCCTAACAATATCAAAGTAGCTCAACAGGCCTTGTATCAAACAGTTTTTTAACATTACGGTTAAGTCACTGTGAAATTCCTGAGAAACCTTTATATTCCTTTAACAATGGTCTTTACGTTGAAAGCCACTTTAGTGCTACTGCTGTCCGTAATCCACCGTCTACTTACTTTTACCAAGGGTTAGTGTTGAACGCTGCTGCATGGCTGCTTATGCAAGTATAGTCGTTAAGGGCGTGGTTTCCTGCAATTTTCTTCACCGTATTTTAATTTTTCTATTTCTACCAGTTATTATTTTTTTTTTTTTTCTTGTTTAAAATACAAAATGTGACTAAAATTATTCTCTTAGAAAAGTTTTCTATCTCGCATAGTTTTTGTGTAAGTGCGCGTTAAGTCAAAATTTGCATGTTATAGTTTTAAGGACTACTCTAAAACCAACTGACATACAAAACTGAAAGAACTCGCATTGGATAAAGACATCTCAGGCTAAAATGTGACGTACATAAAAACCAAGAATAAAATTTTTTGTGTATTTAAATAAAAATGCTGATATTTAAAATACAAATTTAAACAATTCAATTATTTTTTAAATATACAAAAAAAAATTTCCTGTCTAACATAGCTGAATTTGTAGCCTACAATATCGTTACTCGCTGAGAATTTTTTCAGTTTAGTAAACGAGTTGATTTTAGTGTTGTCCTTAAAACGGAAAGGTGCAAATTTTGGCTTTAAAAACCCATTACGCACGAACTTTACGAGATAATGAACTTTTCTTAGAGAAAAATGTCATGTTTTGTGTCTAAAATAAAGAAACAATAACTGGTACAAATATAAAAATAAAAACATGGCGATGAAAATTGTGGTAGACTGTGCCCTTAAGAGGGTAGATTAGGGATGTTAGAGGTCATGATGTCATCCATCTCCTATCTCCACTTTGCCATGCACTCAGCACACATGTATGGGGTGAATTAGGGAGGGGACATTAATCCCTCACAGAGTAGTGCAGGAGTGTTCGCAGAGGTATCATTCATGTAAATGCAGCACCGTTCGAAGAGGTATCATTCATGTAAATGGAGCACCACCATGTGTATTTTATAATAACAATATGGGTGAGTTGCAATGAATTTGCCTGCAACGCAAATATTTTATAATGGCAGTGCAACGTGCAATCAAAATCGTGAGGAGGTTGGAGCAGGCAGAATTTTCAAAAAAATCTCTTACATTGCACCCAACAAAGATGCAACATTTAACATGATGCTGGTTTTGTGCATGATGAATTGAGACCCATAATATGTAAAAGAAAGGGATTGTAATGTGTGATGTATGTGTTGCACAGGCGTTTGACTTGAAAGAGCAAAGGTACGTCGCCTGCAAGGTGCACCAGCTGAACAAGGACTGGAAGGAAGACAAGAAGGCGAATTACATCAAGTGAGTATACTTCATGTCAAGGAAAATGTCAATCTTTGTGTAATTAATGTTGTATCACTACAAAGAAAGCACAGTAATGACACAATTAGGTACATGAGTTTCAATTCCTTGGTAAAAAAAAACTATAGAATTTACATTGTTGAAAAGCTCTGATCTACGGGTAGATGCATATTGGATCATATGTGAATGATGAATGAGCTGATGTGTTGTGAAATGAAATGTGATGTGTAAGTGAATAGAATGTGTTAAAGTAGGTGGTAGGCACTAAGATTCTGTGAAGCTTCGAAAATAACGAATCTCGAATTTAATTGTTATGATTTGAATCGTTCAAACGAATCGAATCTGGCCTAATAAAGATTTGTTCGCAAAATAAGCACAATTTTACTCCGGTAACCTGGTTCCACTTTCATCACGTAATTTTAAAATGTAGTTATGACCTACGGTATAAAATATGTATACTGCAAGAACAGATTATCAATGTTTACAAGTAATTTATAACCAAAGTGTAAGACATACCTTTATTTGTATGTACAAAAGAAAGAAGCACAAGTACTCACATTTTAGTACTTGACAGATACACACACACAAATAGGACGACACATAATCGCGGAAGCATATAGTATATGTATCGCTGCTTAGATCAGCTTCTTTAGGCAAAGAGACATGGCTGACTGCGGTGTGGCTGCTGATGCACCGATGATGATGCACCTAGCAGCCAATGATTGAACTGATGTGAGGCGGAAGATTCAAAAGCATCAAGTAGAAGAGGATAAATAGGATATACGGGTACAGTGGTTGTGGGAAGCTGAATGACTGTAGATATTATCTTAGATTGAGACCTGGTGGTTGCCTGGATTTAGTGATATATTGATGAGCTAGTTCCCATCATCTGAGTTCAGAGCTATTGCTTGTAGTTGGCAGGGCCCTCACCACTCTAGTGCTGTAGCATGAGTCAAAGTCCTTGTTATGGTGGCCTGCATGGGCAGCAACTGATTTTTCCTGTGGATTGGTGTCTTTACCTCTATGGCTTGTCTGGTGTCTGCTCTGTGGCCATTCATTCTCTGTCTGAGTGTTGGTGGTGAGGTCAATATATTCAGCATTACAGTGTGAACGCTGTAACTGGTAGATTAAGTTCTTGGTAGCACAATTGTAACTGCCTTGAATGTGGTAAATTTTGTTGGTTTGTCTGCTTTTGAATGAGGTAGAGGGCTGGTATATGGCACAGGTACCACAGCATGAGCTATTAAAGGGTTGAGAACCTTTCAGATTGATAATAATGTCGGTAGCTGTAGAAGGTGGGAGTTTGGGATGTAATAGTTTGTTGCGGAGGTTGGGTGGTCGTCTGAAAACTAGCCTGGGTGATTTTGAAAGAAGGTTTTGGGTTTGTGGTGAGGACAAGATTTTGTAGTCTGAGTTGAGAGTGGGTCGGAGTTTTCCTAGGCCTTCATGATATGGTACCACCAGGGGGATGTCTGTATTTTTAGCTTTGGTAGTGTTGCTGGTATTGGAGGTGGCTCGTTAGATTTGTTTTTGGACTTGGGGTCCAGGGTAACCTCTTTCTGTGAAAACTTTGGCTATTTGTTGGCACTGTTAGTTAAGGTCACTACGAGTTGAACATATGCGATTGGCTAGGGTGTAAAGTCTGTAAAGTAGTGACTTTTTGGCATGGTATGGGTGACAGCTGTTGAAATGAAGGTATTGGAGGTTGTTTGTTGGTTTTGTGTGTACTGAGGTGTGAATGTTGCCATTGTGTAGTGCCAACTCGACTTCTAGGAAAACTGCATGTGTCTTGGAAAATGACCATGTGAAGTTAAGTGGAATGTAGGTATTCAAGCTGTTTAGGAAGTCAGTTAGCTAATCTTCTGTTGAGGTCCATATCATGAATATGTCATCAATATATCTCATCCAGCAGTACAGTTAGTTGGGCTGGTGACTGAGGAAGTTGTCTTCTAGTCTGACCATGAACAGGTTGGCATAGGAGTGGGTCATGCGGTACCCATGGCAGTGCCATTGATCTGGAGGTAGTGTTTGTCTATGAAACGGAAGTTGTTGTGGCCCAGTGTTAGTCTGGCTAGTTCCATCAGAAAGGCAGTAGATGGTTGGCTTTCTGAAGGTCTTTGGTTAAGATAATGTTCTATGGCAGATAGACCAGATGCATGGGGAATGTTGGTGTACAGAGATGTGACGTCAATGGTGACCAGATAGGCATCTTGCGGTATGGAGTCTCATTGGCTGAGGCGTTCTAGAAATTGCCCACAGTGTAGTCTTTCAGGATGATGTTTTCCATTTTACGACTTAAGACAAGGTATGTACTAAAGATGATGTAAATTTGAAGTATATTTGTGATATCACTGATCTGTAGGATGTGTGTGTTGGGTGAGAGGACGAAAGTGGATTTAGTTCAGGAAACTAAATATGTGATACTAGTATCATGGCAGTGATATGTGAGCCGTTAGCAAGGTCAGAGATTCCCTTATGTTAAGTGACTCCGTGAATCATGCACTGCCTGAGATAACGTCCTGCGCGGAAGGTCATAGCCCGAACAACCTTAGAAATTCCTTGTCTGATGTGGATAGTGACAAGCCGTTTCATGGGTGGTGACCAGAATCAGAAACTCAGATTAGGCGTTCGGGTAGATTGCAGGGCAAAAGTGTTGAAGTGGGTAGTGGTTAACATAAAACTTCTGCGCCTCACATTTACCTCATTCATGTCCAACACTTTCCCTTGAGACCTGAAGTTTAAATCTAACTTAAATACAATACAACTTACACTAAGTGTCTACATACAGTAGTGTCTCGTTATAGCGAAATGTCACGGTTCTGTGTTTGAACTTCGCTATAGCCGAATTTGGCCGATTCTGACCCCTAAACCCAAAAAATTGCATTAAAACCAAGTGTATATCGGGCGTGTGTTAAGTAGCGAATAGCCCAGACCCGAGGAACACTTGGGCTTGCATATTAAAATTCATAGAGTTGAATTAATGCCATTGAATCGAACCAAAACGATTCACACCTCTCTTTTAGAGTCTTTACTTTTGCAGGGTGCTTATATTTCTGAATTTCGCCACAAATAATGGCATAACAACAATAATATTAATAGGTTATGTGGCGAATGGCCCAGATCCGACACACTCTCGGGCTCATGTTGCCAAGGCTGAATCTAATACAACTTGTCATATGAGCATCGTAAAGCACGGAGTAATATTCACGTGGGAAATGTAATACGGCGAACATTTTGTTCAATAAAAGTGCTGTTATCTTCCGTTTTTTATGGAACTACTTGCCCACGAAAATTAAAATTTTTTGCGACATTTTATCCGCGTCTCTACAAGACGTACAGTGTAGTCTGCTGTGATCTCGTGTTACTTTTGTAACTAAACAGATGTTCCTATATCCTGATCTGTAATACAGAATTCCTGCGAGTTTTAGTTGCATTCACAAATGATGGTTTATTTTCTGTAATGAATGATGGATGAAAATAATGGTGCAGATTAATCAGCGGAATTTATTTACAATTCTGATTCTGATGGAGAGAGAGAAGAGGATGATTCAGATATTGACCCAGACTTTCACCCTAATAGCAGTGATGAAGGTAAGCTATTTATATTTATTTCTACTAAGAAAATAACACCAACCTTTTTTAGATGCTACGTGCTCCAGTAAATCATGTTTTTATTCACGTCGGAATTATTTGATTAGGCATATAAAATCACTTTTCGTAGTAAATATTCTTTACCCCAAAATTATAGGACTGTAATACATTTTTCCCAACAATGTAGTAGGGGTGTGCGTAGCTTCACATTGTCAAAGTCGAATCAAAGATTTTTGTTCCTTCGACCAATAAAAATCTTCGAGTTGAAAGTCGGTCAAAGATAACCACAATTCACACCAAAACAGACATAATTATTTACGTGGAGCAGGTAATTTTCCGTTTATTTGTAATTGTGTTATTCTGTATAACTTACACTTAAAAACTCAAATTCTTGGCACAGTGGTGAACTATTTATTTTATTTAGGCTACATTCGGCGGCACAGTTTCACTTAAGCTGGAGTCACAATAACCCAACAAAACTACGCCGGCGCAACGAAAACAATATCTGTAGCCAGTAAATCTTTAAGTAGGCCTACAGTAAAGTACAACTTATCCAGACTTCCAAATATTTTTAGCTCAATACCACTGTAATTTCTGCTTTCCCGCGAATATTTATTATGTTTTACGTAAACACAGGACTAAGAATCATAGAAATCTGCATACCAGTAGTACTGCATGCTTTAGGGTATAATCAGCATTAAAGTGGTCCCGACTACGGCCATAGGTCCCGACCACAAATGAGAAAGTCTTAACGGAGTGTTGTGCCTCCATGTTGCTCATTCATCTATGGTGTTGCCAACGATGTTATTGTTTACGTTTCCCGTTCTATATTACGGCGACGATTTATTATGACTTTAATCTTAAACCGTAAATACTGCACATTCATTTAAGTCAGAATTGCCATTTTCGGTAATTTTAGTTTTATCATCGGCGATAATGAACAAAGAAGAATCAGAAAAGAGAAATTAACCTCATGTGCAAAGTGTAAATATCTGGTTGTAAATATGGCTTCTTCTAGCGGTTTGAAGGGAGTAGGCGTAAAATGTTATGTTTCGTAGGCAGATGTTCATGTTACATTAAATTTAATTAAATTTTGTTTTGTTCAGATACGTTGACGTTTAAGTATTCCATAATATAATTTTGTGTTAAGGAGGTTATAACCTCACAAAAAAATCCTCGTTTATCTTATGCACCTCCTGTTTTGAACCCAAAATATCATAAGAAAAAAATTGTTAGGATACGTGAATAAATACGGTATATTTTAATATTTTTTTCATTAACAATTCTGTGTGATAATTTTTTTTCTTTGCTGTCTGGTGTGAAAAAAAAGTTATTTTCTTCACATTTAAAAACAGACCTTCGCACATGCCTACAATGTAGTACATCATGGGTATTTTGCATATACCCGACCCTGTTTATTTCGTCTCGTGCAGTAGATTATCTAGCCAATGAGCTTACGCAAAAAGACTTTGAACACAAAATTTTTGAATACTATAAAATATTACCGCATTGCAGATTTTTGCAACAAACAAAATCATTATTAGTATCAAGTTCCGATGCAACGACTATCGCAAATAATTTTTATTTCTTCTACTGAACACGGATACTCGTTCATTATTAGCACCCGGCTTATTTTTTATTATTATTGTTTCAAGTATACATTTATAAAATAACGTCGCCTTATAATTTCTGTTGTAGAAAATGAAAACGACACCACTGTCGACCCTGATATTCCAGGCTCCTCTGGCACAAATCAGCAAAAAAAAAAGAAAACACAGTAGAGAAGCAGGTACTGTTACTGATACCGAGATGGGGTGGTCATCCGTTGATACTCAAACCCAACTGCCAACATTTGTGGAACACAGTGGTGTCTCTGCACCGATTGATGAAACTTCTACACCTCTTCACTGCTTCCTTCCAACAGCCATAGTAAAGCTCATCAAACAAGAGACAAATAGGTATTCATCTTTAATTGTTGATAGACTAAGGCGTGCAAATAAATTTAAACAAAGTAGCATCTGGAACTCTTGGGTACCCGTGAAACTGCAAGAAATATATTTATTTTTTGCAATTGTAATTCATATGTGTCTTGTAAGTAAACCACGATTACGAGACTACTGGTCAAAGTCTCCATTTATATCAACCCAGTTTGCCCCATCCATCATGAGCCGCAATTGTTTCACTTCTATTTTAGCCAATCTTCACATAAATGACAATAAAACCTATGTGCCCCGAAATGAAGTTGGTCATGATCCGTTACACAAAATCCGGCCTTATTTTGATCACCTTTGTAAAGCTTTCTCAGGCAGTTTCATTCCATACAGCAATCTTACTGTGGATGAAGGTGTGTGCGGATTTAGAGGGCGTATCATAGTTCGCGTGTACATGAAAAACAAACAAAAAAAAATATGGTATCAAGTTATTTGTGTTTTGTGATTTGTGTACATGCTACGTGCTAAAAATGGAGGTCTACACTGGGAAAGGTTTTGAAGATAATAGTGTTCTTAAACTTTTGAAAAAACTTTTACCTGATTACTTGGACAAGGGCTTTACTGTGTATAAGGATAGATACTACAGTTCGCCTGTTGTATTTGTCTATCTCTGGCATCGAAAAACTAAAGCAGTAGGTACGTGCATGCCAAATAGAAAAGAACTCCCAAAGCATACCATTGTAAAAATAAAATAAAGAAACAAGAAATGGTTTATATGAGAAGAAATAATTTGCTTTGTATAAAATGGAAAGACACCAGAGATGTTTTAGTTTTATCCACAGCTCATCAAGCAATAAGCACTGAGAAAGTAGTTCGAACAAAGCAAGGACCACAGACCAAAACAAAACCTGATGCCATACGTGGACTACAATATTTACAAAACGGGAGTAGACAGAAATGATCAGCTAATAGCATACTACCCATTCAAACGCAGACAGCTAAAGTGGTGGAAAATACTGTTTTTCCACCTCTTTGTAATGTCTATTGTAAACGCTTTCATTTTATATAAGGAGACCCGAAGTGCTGACGGCAAAAAACGCTTCCATCTTTCAACATTCATGCAAGATTTGGGAGAAGAATTGGTCGAAAAAGGTGGAGAAGCAAACGAAAACTCTTCGGCCAGTCCTTCGAATACCTACAGCATAGCTGCCAACTCTTACAATTTTCCCGTACAATGTACGATTTTGTGTCCTATTGTACAGTTGTACGATTCATGTGAATTATTGTACGATTTTCAAGCTTTTCAGTTTTTCCCCCATTTGGTCCATTCATATTGGTACTGAAGTCTTGTAATTTCGGTACCGAACATGTGGTATGTAGATCTGACTTACGGTGTCGTATATAATAAAGAAGACTGTACTATCGTAGTTTCGGGAAATAGCGTGCTTCATTTATAGCCATTGTACAATATTATTCACTACAGAATACCGTATTATTCACGCATCGTACGAACATAACCCGATTGATTGTAGTTGTCTTCCTGGCAAAATGGCCGTCGTGACTTGTGCAAACAAAAGTCACGAGACTGTTTTAATTTGAAGTGTTTTTTCCAGTTGACCGTTTCCGTGTAGTAATTGCTCAAGAACACGCATCAAATCTTGTGAACTGAAGGAAACCCCCCACTTTAATTCTTATTTTTCCAGCAAATATGGAAGCGCACGTTGTAGTTGCGTAGTGTATGGTTTTTGCCAAGCTTATGTGTATAATTTTGTTATTGTAGCGGCGTATTTTAGTGCCGTTACTAGTATCGACGTCGCATATTTAATAGTTGTGAAACGTAGGAATATTGCAACTTTCATGTCTGGAAAATACAACTTTACGGTTTTTGCAATTACGTTTTTATATACAGCAATTGCCAAACCGTGCGGATGTAAAAACTGTTCAAAAATTTTAAGTATGTGTTATTAATATTGTGTAAGAGATTAAATACTCTCACGCATATGCACATTCAACGATATACAATTTATTTCTCAAATCCTCATTTGCAGTGTCAGAGAGCTGTGGTTAGATGTGCCAAGTGTGATTTAATTACCTAATTTGCACTCTGTAAGAATTTTTCATGCATTTATGGAACTGTGAAAGAGAATCTAAAAGCTGTGTTACCAGAAATCGCGATGTTGAGGCCTATGTATTGGTGTATTAAAAATGGTAAAGTTTGTAAACTTGCAGAAACCAAAACTACCTATACCAGGTTTGTTTAGATTTGTATGAATATTAAAATTAAAACCGTTTTTATGATGGTACAACAAAGTAAGCCGAGTGTAAAATACGGTCAGTAATATCCCTGTTTTTGTTTTCTTTATAATAGCCCTAGGGAGGCTGTGTAATTTTAGCCATGAACACAACATATGCATAGTAGTCAAAATTGTAGCTAATTTTATTAATTACTCAGCGTGTTATAAATTTATTTTACATACATTTTGACATGTTCACAGTGTAGTATTTTATTTAAAAAATAGCTCAAGTATTTTACATATACACAACTCGTGAAATGCCGCGACTCGTTTACGCACAATTTTACTTATTTTGAAAATTGTACTATTTCTGAATCCTTGAGGTTGGCAGCTATGCTACAGGCTTACAGGGAGGCACTTTCCTGACAAAATTCCACCGACAGAAAAAAAATCTCAGCCAATACGAGTCTTCAAAGTGTGTTGGGAGAAAGACAAAGTACAAACTAAAAAAGCAACAAGACGAGAAACGTTCTGGTGGTGTTCTGAATGTCAGGTGGCATTGTGTATTTCGAATTTCTTTAGGCTTTACCACACCAAGAGCAATTATGTCAAATGAATAAATTGACTTCTTGAATGTGTTGCTTTCAGGTGGTTTGGGAAGGGATGTTAAATAATGTTATGTGTTTTACTAGAATTTCTTGTACGAGTGTTTTATGTCCGTACATATAATGCAGTAACAATGATATTACAGTGCATTTTGTCATATATATAAGTACTTTCCATTGTAAAAATTGTATTGCACATTTTCATGTAACAATCTTATTAGGTAAGTTTTTACCTTACCTATTCGGAGGTTGGTACTGTTTGCACACTAAATCATGCAATTTTTTTAGGAATAGATGTAATTTCAGTGCAAGTTTTTTTAGGTTACAGAAATAATGATTTAGTCTTTATAAAACCATAAGGTTAATTTACATTGAATATATTTTTGTGCAATTTATTACGTTCATAAAGATTTTAAGTGTCTTTGTGCTTATATCCTGGTGTAATTACATTTAGTGACCCACTATTGGTGCTAGAGTATTTTAGGTCTTTTGAATACAGGTTTATTATAGTTTACCATTTTCAGATGTAAAACATGATATGTGGTGTGTCACTATAGTTAGGAAGTGTGGTATCCTTCCAGCCAGCAACTAAATAATTGCATATATTGAGAATATTATAGTTCAGAATTATTTTGGCAACTAAATAGATGTTTACAGTGTAAATATCACTGTATAAAGAAATTTGATTTGGTGTGCTATTTACTAAATTCAACTAGCGTTCGTTACTCTCTCGGCGATGACTGATGTGATGTCATTTATTGAATAAATGTTTCATCCATAATATTTGTGGGCTATGTAGTATTACATTTTTTGCAGTGTAAAAAATGTTTATGTATGTTAGTTTTTTTTTTTTTTTTACTGTAAATTTTTGTATACTCACACAGTGTTTGTTATCCTCTAGATAATAATTTATGTGTTTGTAAATTATGATTTATTATTGCCTGGGGTGTTTTTGGCTTATGTAAAACATATTTTTACAGTGTAAATTGTTACATGCAAATAGTTTTTGCGTGATTTACTATTTCCAGTGTTTGTTACCCTCAAGGAAATATTGATGTGATTTCATTTATTGAGTAAATATTGGTGCCACATTGACTCTTTCACTGTGTAGACAGTGTATGTAATTTACATGTCATTTTTATAGCGGAAATATTTATGTGTAAATTAGTTTTCATTGATTGTGATTTTTTTCTGTAACCAAGCAGTGTGCGTTATCCTCTAGATATAATTGAGGTGATCTCAAATTATGGTTTTATAATTGCTTGGGGTATTTTTGGCTTATGAAAAAACATTTTTTACAGTGTAAACTGTTCATCTGAATAATTTTTTGTGTTTTTACTATCTTCAGTGATGTTACGCTCTGAGAAATATTGATGTGATTTCATTTATTGAGTAGATGTTGGTTCTATAATCATTATTTGATTGTGTAAACAGTAATTGTAATTTATATGACAATTTTTACAGTGTAAGTATTTACATGTAAATTTGTTTTATTGATTCTGAATTTTGCTGTACTCAATCAGTGTTTGTTGTCTTCTTGATAATAATTGATGTGATTCCAAATTTTAGATTTATAAGTCTGGGAGTTTTAATTTTAGACAGATATTTTTACGGTGTAAATATTTTCATGTCAAATATAGTTTGTGTTTATTTTAACTAAAATCGGACAGTTTTTATAATAGTTCAGGCACTAAATAATGCAATTTCATTTATTTCAAAATATTTTTGTGAAAAAAATTATTTTTACAAAGTAAACAATTATATTTACAGTGCTATTTACTTTGTTTTGTTGCTGTATCAAAACAGTGTCGGATATCAAGTAAACAACAAATTTTTAATTAAATTTGTATGAATAGTTTTTCTTAATTATAAATAGGCCTGTTGGAGAAATTTAAAATATACAAAAATGAGTTTCTTGAAAATTGCAAAACTTTTTTACATGTATGGGTAACCTTTGCATTTTTTAAATAGCAAAATAAAGTCTCAAAGTTTTACAATTTGTCAAAATGTTAAAGAATCACTTAAAAATAAACTGTTTAAATTTTGATCAAAATAGCTAAAAATGGCTGGATTTTCATGCCAGAACTTAAATATTATAGTTGAGCTTCAAATTGTTAATCTTATTTAATTAGAAAGTACACTAGACCCCCCGATTTTACGAACCCTGGATTTAACGAAGGTAGCGATTCTACGAATACAATCTCAGGAACCCTCAAAAAATAACAAAATTATATGTTAAAAAAAAAATTGTAAGGAATTACGTTGACAAAGAATAAAACATACTGTATCTAATTCACAGCATTGAAATATTAATTGTAGAGTTGCAGTTATTACTTGGTAAGTCACAATATTAAAAATAAAACAAAAATAGCGAAAATCCATTCAAAAATGCGGCAGTGACAGTTTGAAAACCGCGCAGCGGCGACTGTACCAAGCCGGCCGGCCTGTCTCCAACTACGACGTATTAGGATCTATGGTGAGGTCGTACTATAGACGCAAAGTTCCAGCGCATGCGCATATGCTTATTTAACTATAGTACAGCCTCCTTCTAGGCTGTTTCACGACGTTTTAATCTCTCTCGTCTCGCGCCGAATGAGTTTACTATTTTACACGAACCCTATAAATAATAGCGTGATATTTTTCTTTATTGCGTTAACACCATACGTACTTAAAAACAATTAACTTGGCGCATAATTTGCTTAAACAATGCGTTACTGCATGTTGTAAAACGTGCGTTTCACAAGTTAGCACGATAATAGCGTTACCTATTTTCCAAGTGTAGAAACATTTGTCTCCGGGTATGTCGAACTTGGAAAATATACGTTCGTGTATTACGTAATTCCGGAACTCCTAATTTATTTTTACTGCATATATTGACTGTGAAAGTGATTATTTTCAATCACTTATACATGTAATTCTCGACGATTTTAGGTAAGAACGTCACAAAATGGCGTTTATTGGAACAACGTCGGTATATGCTACGGTGCCGCTATCTATCATCCATCTTGTGATCGTTGGTACAGTTGCGCTATCTGTCCGCTCTGCACGCTACTAGTATCTACATTCTCGTACAATTCTTCAACAACGTCGAGGGAATGTTTTTACGTTAAGTTATATAAAACTGCGCAATGAATGAATACATCCGCTTATTCCTTCTTTCTTTGGTGAATAATTTACAGGGGCATTTTACTAGTAAGGAATGCCTACTTTTTTTCCCATTAAACTCTACGCAAATCGGGCTATTCGCTCATGAAAAGGCACTCGACAGCTCGGTTTACCCTTTTTTTTCTAAGGACGAAGGTCGATCATATCTATTGTTTAGCGGTGTTCTTTTGATCGTAAGACGTCTGCCTATTGATATAAATGTATATTTCAACTATCACTTGCGCTATTTTTCCGTTAAATGCTACGGAAGTCTGTCTATTCGCTCGAGATAAGACACTCGAAATCTCGATTTTCTCTCCTTTATTTATTTTTTTTTATAGGAAAAGGATTGGTCATATCTATTGTTTAGCGGTGTTCTTTTGATCATAACACGTCCGACTATTGATATAAATTTATATTTAAACTATCACTTGCTTTATTTTTCCGTTAAATGCTACGGGAGTCGGGCTATTCGCTCGAGAGAAGACACTCGGAATCTCGATTTTCTCATTTTTTGGTGACAAGGGTCAGTCATATCTACCGCTCAAAAGTGTGACGTCTGGCTACTGATATCAATTTATGTTTACATTATTACGTTTTTTAATTTCCCGTAAAACGCTACGGAAGTCGGAGCTTAGAGACACTTTGCAGAAAAAATGCAATTTTAAAATTTTCTGTTTTTGTAGGGGGGGGGGGTGGTAAAAATTAGCTGCTATCGAATATACGAAGGTAGCAATTTTACAAATGCGATGAGAGGAACCCCGAGTATTCGTAAAATCGGGGGTCTAGTGTAGTACGATATTTTAAGATAATGTAGGTTTATTTTAACAGGTAAGTATGCGCTGGTTACAATGATACCCAACAAGTCTGGGTGCAACTTTTCGCCAAGTCAAAACTGGCTAAATCTCTGCTGCGTCATGTAAGTATTGTTATCTATCGCTGGGCCACCTCAACAGTGTCTTGCCCGTACTCTGTAGACCTTCAGCATCTTGAGATAAGCAGCAAACACTGCAGATGAGAGGACGCATCCTGTGTCAGTGCGTTTGCTGTTCTGATTCACCTTTATGCTCACAGTCAGCCGTACATGTTATCTTTTAGTTTAATGGCAATTTCAACATTTACTGTCACTAATTATAAATTATAATTTAATTCACTAAACGTCCCGTAAACTTGAGCGAGAAGCAATAAATCCTTGCGGGCTGGCCGTTGCATTGTCAAAAGTATGGTACACACCGACAGGAATAACGTGGAAACAAGAATAAGGCACATTTTTTTATGTCTTGGAACGAATCTGTTTGGACAGCTGAAGGAGAAGAAAAAAAAATAAAAATAAAAAAAACACGGGTAGTGGGCCACGTGTGAAAACGAGCTTGTCTAGCTTTAGCATTGCTTTTCAACGAGCTGTCTTATCTAGATTTGGTAGCGCTCACGTAGGTCAGACAAGTTTTCTGTTGGCACACTGCCGGAATAAAATCAAACTTGTGACCTTGACCTTTCTCAATGTCAATGCATACACGTACGCGCACTTCTGTTAATACTAATTGGCTTCAAACTAACTTCGTGCCATCTCTAAACAGTTCACTACTAGTGCGCGAAAATAAAGCAACTAACAATGATGACATCACTTATTTTTGCTGGCCAATAACACTACAATTGCCTGCCAAACGGACAAGTGAAAAATTACATTCACCCGTCCAAGCTGACTTTTATATGTCTTGGTCATGCGCACAAATTTTTCGACGCATGCCACAGTGTGAAATGTCACACATATTTATCATCAGAGCATGCATGCTAAAATAAATAAATGAATTGCTACACTCGTCAAACTGATTAGATTGGTCTGCAGCGGCCGGCAGTGTAATCATGTTGACTACCAGCGCGTGCACTTTTGCTGCGCGGCAGCACGGGCAAGACACCGTTAGGGCAGCCCAGCGATAGATAACCATACTTAAATGACACTGCGGAAATTTTGGCCTGTTTTGACTTAGCGAATAGTTGCACCCATACTTGTTGGGTGGCATCGTAACCAGTGCATACTTACCTGTTAAAATAAACATATATTGCCTTAAAATATCGTGCTACTTTGTAATTAAATAAGATTAAAGGCCGTTTTAATGGAATTTTTGGGTTTAGGGGTCAGAATATGCCAAATTTGGTTATAGCAAAGTTCGAACACAGAACCGTGACATTTCGCTATAACGAGACTCTACTGTACTTAAATATAACTTCAATGAAAACTTTTTTAAGTCAGTAATTATTCTATATAAACTTTTAGGAAAAACACTTTTTTTTTTATTGGAGGAGGAGGGTCAAAATTCATTACCCTCACGACTGACATTGGTGATCTAACGACATAATTACCAGGTACCGTGCAATGTCGTTAGATCGAGGGTTTACTGTTTTACGGCCTGCTTGTTGAGTACAATTTTAGTAATAAGAGAGAAAACAAACATTGTAACCATACAGAAAATAAAACTTCACGGCTGCAAGAATACTACACCTGACATTTTAAAAATGTATATAGTTCAGAACAAAGAAATTTGTGGTTTCGAAAGCTTTCTAATGAAAATACGTTATTTTCAGATGCTATTACATAATTGACTTGGTTGCTCAGACGCTAAGGTGTCAGCCCATTATTTTCTTTCGGTTCAAATCCAGACCACTCAAAAAAACTTATTTATTTTTTATTTTTTTATTTTTATTATTTATTTATTTTTTTTACAGTAAGGTAAATATTTAGTTATTTACTTTGGTAAATATAGTTTCTAAGCAAAATAATGACACAATAATAAGGAAATAATTAGATATTAATAATGTACCATTGTTAAGTGTAATTTTTTCCCCCTTTAAATTGCAGTGAGCCTTTAAGAAAACCATTCCTGTTGTATGGAATAAAATGTAACTAATTTTTTTCTTAGTGCTTGCGATGAAAAACAATACTGTGCTTACGAATTTATAAACCGGCCTACTTAGAAAATAAGCAAACAGATTTGTTATATACTGTTGATATAAAACCATATTTATCAGAATCTTTACAATTCACTTACATTATGAAGTTTCAACAATGTTATTTACAAACGTTCCAATGTTTTTTAAAATTAACTTCAGAAATCAAAATTTTACTAGTAAAATTAACCTAATTTGGTTTACAATTAGGTACATGTTGCCCTTAGTCTGCATTACGTGAAATGTAAAAACGTTACAAATTATTAAATGTGTTGACGATATATTCACCTTTGGAAGAAAACTACTGTGACGTAATGTTTTCAAAGCTGTTAGCGTACTTTAAATGTAGTATTTAAGCTTTCAAAATAGTAAAATAACTTTTTCCGACTGTTGCAATTAAAAGTTTAGTTAAATATTTAAAACCAAATTACACAAACCCCCAATTTTACAAACCATGGATTTAACGAAAGTAGCGATTCTGCGAATACAATCTCAGGAACCCTCAAAAAATAACAAAATTCTATGAGAAAATTATTTTAAGGAATTACATTGACAATGAATAAAACATATATTATCTAATTCATGGCATTAAAATATGAATTGTAGAGTTGCAGTTATTACTTGGTAAGTCACAATATTAAAAATAAAACACTACTACGTAGTTGGATCTATATTGAGGTTGTACTATAGCCGTAAAGTTCCAAAGAATGCACATATGCTCATTTAACTATAGTTTCACGTCTTATATCTCTCTCGCCTCGCGCCGAATAGGTTTACGTTTTTACACTAACCCTATAAATAATGTGAAATTAATTTTTCTTTATTGGGTTAACACCATATGTACTTAAAACAGTTAACTTGATGCATAATTTGCTTAAAATGCGTTACTTCGTGTCGTAAAACGTGCATTACACAAGTGAGCACGATAATAGCGCTACCTATCAGCAACGTGTAGAAACATTTGTCTCCACTCTCCACTATGGTTCTGTCGAACTTGAAAAATAAATAGACGATCGTGTATTACATAATCCCGGAACTCCTAATTTATTTTTACCGCAGGCCATTTACTGGCTGTGAAAGTGATTATTTTCAACCAGTTATACATGTAATTCTCATGATTTTAGGTAAGAACGTCACAAAATTGAGTTTTTAGAACATTGAACGTAGGTACATGCTATGGTGCGGCTATCTATCTTCCATCTTGTGAACGTTCGTACAGTTGCGCTTTGTGCTATCTGCACGCTGCTCATATGTACGTTCATGTACAATTCATCAAACGTCGAAGGATTGTTTTAACGTTAAGTTATATATAACTGTGCAGTGAATAAATACATCTGATTATTCCTTCTTTCTTTGGTGAATAATTTACAAGGGCATTGTGCTAGTAACGAATGCCTACTTTTTTTCTATTGAACGCTACGCAGATCGGGCTATTAGCTCGCAAGAAGGCACTCGACAGCTCGGTTTACTCTTTTTTTTAGGACAAAGGTCGATCATATCTATTGTTTAGCGGTGTTCTTTTGATCGTAAGACGTCTGCCTATTGATATAAATTTGTATTTCAACTATCACTAGAGTTATTTTTTCGTTAAATTCTATGGAAATCGGGCTATTTGCTCAAGAGAAGACACTCGGAATCTCAATTTTTTTTTTTTTTTTTTTTTTTTTTTTTTTTTTTTTTTTTTTTTTTTTTTTTTTTTTTTTTTTTTTTTTTTTTTTTTTTTTTTTTTTTTTTTTTTTTTTTTTTTTTTTTTTTTTTTTTTTTTTTT
>PNEQ01000296.1:35478-53287 GCA_003012365.1 Medauroidea extradentata
TATTTCAACTATCACTTGCTTTATTTTTCCGTTAAATGCTACGGAAGTTGGGCTATTCGCTCGAGAGAAGACACTTGGATTTTGGAATCATCGCGATTTTTTAATTTTTTTGGGGTTAAGGGTCATATCTGCTGCTCAACAGTGTGAAGTCTAGCTGCTGATATCAATTTATGTTTACATTATTAGGTTAATTAATTTCCCGCATAACTCTACGGGAGTCGGGATCCGACTAGACACACTTTGCAGAAAAAATGCAATTTTAAAATTTTATATTACAGCCCGCGGGGGGGGGGGGCTGATAAGTCGCTATTGATTTTACGAAGGTAGCAATTTTACGAATGCGATGAGATGAACCATGGGTTATTCGTAAAATCGGGGGTCTAGTGTACATATTAGTAAAAGTCTAATTCAAAAAGCTATAGGATGGAAAATCTGCTCGCTGGTTCAGTTCCTTGTGTGTAGAGATGACAGGACATTTAATTGGTGTGTGCCAGTGCCACTCTTAACTTCTTCCACTCCCCTTTTAATCTGTCTTTCTGGTCCTTATTTGCGAGAAAAATCTTGAGGTAGGTGTGACGAAATTAAAAAAATTACTATATATTTTCAGCAACATGGGTAATTTTATTTTTAAAGTAAAAATACGTGCACACTGTGCGAGTAATATAGAATTTACAAGCCTAACTAATAAAACTACTTTCCTTAATGTAAGTGCAAACAATCTAAAAAAAATTCAGATCTGCAAATAGATACAAACGTTCAAAATTATGTAAATCTTTGTTAATATGCTATTGTCTAAGACAGTGAACCTACAACAATGGGAACTAATTAAGCCAAAGATTCGACATTAAAGTCTCTTAAGTTTAAATTTGCTTACGGCTGGGCCAGTGGTTTAGTAAAACAGGTACATTTGAACCTTGATTCTACGGACACTACGCTGTTCCTCAAAACTTACTGAATCACCAGGTTGTCTGATGAACCGATAAGACCAAAGTTTGGCCTGACAGCTAGCTACCCCCACGGACGGGAGCGAAAATCAATAAGTGGTCAGGAGGATACAATCACGTTTTCATGAGACTCTTGATGCATCGCTACTGCCTCCTTAAGAATATCCATGCTAAAGCTCGCCTCTCTTTTAGGTTAACTTGTGTTTGTATTTATAGGTTAGGCCTAAAGGTAACCACGTTGCAGATTTTTGAGTATGTATATAATATTACCCT
Source organism: Medauroidea extradentata (assembly GCA_003012365.1). Classification (NCBI taxonomy): domain Eukaryota; kingdom Metazoa; phylum Arthropoda; class Insecta; order Phasmatodea; family Phasmatidae; genus Medauroidea; species Medauroidea extradentata. The sequence continues at coordinate 36,696 of PNEQ01000296.1, forward strand.
ATTTGCACATGTTATAAATCAAGTACAATTTTTACTATGATAATTTTTGTGTAAATGAGGACTCCTGTACCTATTGAAAATATGTCACGTAATATTTATTTGTTTACGGTCATGGCCATGATGCCAAAACCACGTGCACGGACTTTTGAAATAAGATAAATTATGCACGGAGTAGATACTTGATGTAAATAATGTTATTTAAAGTGCCTAAAAATGTATTGTAATTATTCTGAATAAGTTTAAAGGCAACACGTAGTAAAATAATAATAATAATGATTGTGTTTTGTTTACATTATGTTTTCTTGTATTGGTAACCCTGCAGAGCAGATACCTCCAGCGGCCGAGCGGCAATTTTGAAACAGGGTGGTGAGCAACCGGGAAAATTCAGGGAATTTAAGACGTCTGTAGAAGTCAGGGAAAAGTCGAAGAATTCAAAAAAAAAAACCTGGAGTTTCAAAATTTTGTAAATGAAAATTTCCTCGAAGACAACGTACAATTTTCTTGGTACATACACCAATTTTTTAGTTCCATAATATCTTTTCGTGCCAATATTGTTGTTGTGTGGAACAGTGAATTTAATGCGTGGTACCAGTTTTTCATCTAAAATAAGATTTTTTTGGCGTTTTGTATAAGAATTTTCAGCAGTTCCCGTCAGTGTTGCCAGACCAATGGTTTTTCTCACAAAGTGTTGTGATGTTTTCAAATTTCCACAGTCGTAAAAAATTACTCTCTCGTGGGGTTTCTTATGTATTGTTTACAAAATGCTGTAAATTTTAATACATTTTTAGTTAATAACGTGGGTATAAACAGTTGTGGTGTTTTCCCCAAGTGTTCGTAGTAGAAATTGACGGCGTGGATTTGGCAACATAGGATTCTCAGTTCGCTTTTGTTCTTGCCATGCGGCATGCTGATACGTTTGTTAATCGTTGTCGGTTGTTTATTGTTTACTTGGCGTGACGCGAATATTTTTTTCTATGGTTCGTGCGAGTATTAATATCTTCTAATCATGTCTGAAGTCCATGGATTTACATTTAAATTGTATTTTATCTACCGTACCGCGTAATGGAGGAACATGCCTGAACTTTTGGGCTCGTGCAGTGACGAAGGTGTGTTAAAAAGTTACAGCATAACGTGACGTGATCTCGTGTGTGTTTTTCAAAATGATGAAGTGCAAAAAAAATATCTAGAAATGTATGTTCAGTGAGTGTTATTTCCACAATGTAATTAAGGGAAAACAGTAATGACAGGAAGAAACAGACTGTATTGGTTAACCGATCCTGCTACTAGAATCGCGAGGATCATGGAGATAACTGTGCAAGGTGCAATTCGTGCAACATTAATTTTTTTTTAAGCAACATAAGCCGGCGTTCCGTTATGAACCTCCTTGAATGCAGTAATCCCTAAGTAGGCTGGGAGTTTAAACAGTGAAGGTAGGCCTAGATGCTTTTTTCAAATCTGTACCATGTGAAACGACATTGTTTCCGGATGAGTGTCACAGCAATGAAACTTCAGTTACAGCGAGATAAGATAGGTTTTTACCTCACATTTTTGTTGGTGTCGTATTTCATGGATGAAATGAGTTAATTGCTAGAAGGGGAAGAAAGTTGTAATTTGCTTCTACGATTAATTGAACAAAGTTTCTCAAAAACAACAGGTGCACATTACAGTATGTTTGTGGGATTCAAAGATTGATGTAGTAGTGACTAGGCATTACACGTCTGTTTTTAGACAACTTATTAAATGCTTGTGTTTTAATTCTGGTATCACGAGCCATTCTCTAAATAACTTTACAACAGCATTTTAAAAGTAGAATGTGAATTGACATAAGTGAAAATTGTTGTATTTGAATATTCCTATTACTTTGTTACTCTGTAAATAATGAAGATATGATAGAATTTCTGCAAGGTGAAGTTATGTTCATTAGTAGTGTTCATCTTCACAAAAAAAAGGTAAATATTAAATATCACTTCTCATCGTGTTGGCCAAACTATTGATTTTAGACATATAGTTTATTATGAAAATTGTTTCTACAGACATTGTAAGTAGTCCTACGTAATTTTTTTGTTAGGTTAGTTTATGTTGGGTTAGGTTATGTTTGTTTAAGTTTAATTAGGTTACAAACATTAAATTAGGTCAGGTTAGGTTCCCTAGCCTAAATTAGGCAACCTAACAAAAATTCTACGTAAGGCTTTTGGAGACGTTAGAAGTAGTCTTAAATGATCAATTTGTTACCTATCCTAACTTAACCTAACATAAAAAAAAAAAAAGAAGTTTTTTTACGTAACACTACTTGTAACATCCCTAAAAACAATTTTATAAATAAACTATTTGTTTAAAATCAATAGTTTGGCCGGTACACGATGGGTACCAATTCTTAATATTTACTGATTAAAAATTTTGCTGGGATTAATACAACCTGATTAATTTTATTGATATTTGGTTGGTCAGGGAAATAAGAGCAGCTGACCTGGAAAAGTCAGGGAAGAGTCAGGGAATTATTTTTACAGGTTTTGCTAGCCACCCTGTGAAACCACCTGCCTAATGGGACTTCCACCACTTCAGACGGGTATATAAGGTGCCTCTCGCCAGCCAGAAATCGGTGTTTCCTAGGGCTCGGCACCAACAGAGTTCTCTAGGCACTCTCCCTATACCTTACGGGTTGTGGCGGTAGCCTGCCACCTAAGCCCTCCTACCCTCTTACCCTTGACTAACCACCTATCCGTGGTTGTGGCGGTAACCTGCCACCTAAGCCGTCGCTCCTTCCTTATGGGTTGTGGCGGTAGCCTGCCACCTAAACCCTCCTACCCAAACCTGATCTACCTCCCGAGTGTCTGGACGACATAGTGAGTCGAACACACTAGCGCGCGGTAGCTTTGGTAACGCACCCACTTGCGCAGTTCTATTGGCCGCCGTGAGGCGTGCCCGTGGTATCTACCAGAAAGCGGAAGTAGTAGTCAGAGGCTCCTGCGAACAGTAAAACCACGTGGCAGAGTGCCAGTGTTAATAAGTGTTGTAATAATTCAGTGGCGTAGTATAAATCAGTTGTTAGAGAAATTTATAATCAGTGGAAGAAGCGTTGTAATTTTGTAAATAGGGGGAAATATAAATAAATAGTCTGTGTTCAGAGGAAATTGTGATCAGGAAGAATTTGTTCAGTGCATTGTGTACTTGTGTGATAATTGAACGAATCGATATATATACCAGTGAAACTCATTCCTATTCTTTTATTCAATGTTTGAATTAGAACTTCACATATCTCAGGAAGAGATACTTAGCTTGGAAAGCCCCCTCCAGCAAGCCGCTAAGGCAATGCGCATATTAGTCGCCGAACCAGTGGTGTACCCCGCCGGTCTAATCTCGGAACTCCAGAAGGTACCAGGCCCCGAGCCTACCTTACCCGAGCTCAGTGCTCAGTATAAACAACTTATGGCCCCTCAGGCCCGAGCTCGCAATCAGGTGCGGCTCAGTAAGATTCTGAAGGAAATACAGCGTAACCAACTGGCGCTCTTAAGTCAGATAGAGACTCCTCCTAGGCCTGTCCTCGTACATCGCCAAATTCAGGAGATAATCACAGAGGATCGCCAGACGCCCAAGAGAGTTACACCCGTATCCGACAGAAGAAGTTGCGTAGGCAGTTGTTCTAGCAAAGGTGAGTGGTCACTGACTTTTCCCCTGTAAGAAAGAAATCTGAAACACCCTTCCTCTGCTCGCGCAGAAAACACTTAGCGTTGGCCCTACCAAGGGACACCACTCTCCCTGGGAGCACTAGTCTTTCATTAACCCACATCTCCGCTCTCTCTCTAGTCAGCCAAGCCTACTGTGCCTCGCCTGTGGACCACCCTTACTCGGCATACATACCTAGCCTTGAGGAAGCGGGGCACTCTTAGCCGGTGTTCTTACACACATTATCTTAGTATGCAGAAAAATTCAGGGTAAATTAATACTCCATGTGTGCAGAAACAATTAATAAGTAAGTAAAACGACTAAAATCTAGAATACAACGTTGCCATTAACTTTACATGGAGCGGGCAATGGACGACTTGGAAGTACACGCCCCCTGACGTCACCGCAGGGGGAGAGTACTGTGGGAAACAAAGCTTGTTTACAAACATGCTGATTTGTTAGTTGGTGGTAGCAGAAAGCACAAATGTTGCACATTCATAGATTTGCACGCAAAGGTAAAAAAATATTAGTTTCAATTTCTAGGTTAAGATACACAAATACATAAGATTAATGTTTACCTGAAAAAAGCGGCAAATTCCAAACAGATAATCAATTTTCTTGACGTATATCTCTTCCGGAAAATGTGAAGCCAAACAGCTAAATGAAGGTTATGTTCGGTTGCAGTATCCATGGAGATAGGAATTGCATCCCTCACCTGACTGAAGCTCCGCCTCTTTTCAAGTTGTCCATATCGGCAGTGTTTTTTTATACCATATTTGTCAGCATAGAAGACGAGTCATAGTTTTGAAGGTACAAAATCTTGAAAAAAAGTAAATTGCTAATTTTGAAATTCCCGACAGAAAAAATATTTTTTTCCTTTGCCAGAAACATTAAAAATTTAGTTTAAATATTTTCAATGCATTTATTACCGGCATATAAACATCATAGTAGACACATAAACGAATAACATTGTCTACTACTGCTCTCTGCACGCCCAAGAGCCAAGGAAATGCACGGTGGTGGCCGGCAATATCTCCATTTGCAGGCAGGTGTGCGCGACTTGGCAACGCCGGCCTAAGGCACGCCGCGCACTACATGTCAACAACAGCTGCTTGCAAAGTCATCGCATTCCTATGCGCTGTTGTCCGCCAGCCTAGCAATAGACGGTAGACACATGAATGTGTGGTACGTTACCTAGATCCTAGTTTTTTCCGCCCGAGAGTCTTGTGCTTGCGAGACAAAGGATGAAAGCATGCGGACCTAGATCCCCGTTTTCTCCGCCCGAGAGTTGTAGGCTGGCGAGACCAAGTATCTTGGCACGCGCTCGCATCAATCGCTGCTTCGCTGCGAGGAAGTGTCCTTTATTATGAATGACGCTCATCAAAATTTTGTATCGTTAATTTTACTAAAATAAACGAGGCACTCGTTTTCATTTGTGACGAAAAACGCAAGTCCTTGAAACATCATACAACTCCACAGCTTACCTCTTAGCTTTCAAACGATTTTTGGCTACCAAAAATTTTTGCACCCATATATAAGACAAGTAGCAATTTTTGAGGGCCAAAAATATGTAATAATTGTTGTCTTATATGCCGGCAAATAATGTACTACTTGCAAAGAAGACGTTTAACAGTGTTCCAGGCTGATAGAAAATAATCCTTTTCATCCTAAATGTACGTCAGTAACTTCTAAACGTAAACTTTTATTAACAACGCATTTTGGTTTCTTTTACTGGGTAGAAATTGTTTTCATGTCTTTTTTATGTATTAAGTTAACATTTATATAGTAGGAGAGTATGTCCCAACTTAAATTATACAGTGAACCCTCGATAACTCGGCCTGAAGTGGGGGGGGGGGGGTGGAGAAGCTATCAGAGTTACGATTTGTCTGTGTTATCGAGTGGCGTCTAAGGTGGCGGGGTAATCGGTCACTATTCAAAGAAACTCAAAGAAATCAGTATGCTATCACTTCTACAAGCAAAAGAGGCTGCAATATATATATGTACTGCTTTATGTGTATCAAGTTATGCGAAGGGATAGTGGGAAGTTATAACTGTACCGTGGAGGACTATAAAATAATGTCAAACAACCTGGGCAGGAAGATTCTTTTTATTTTTTATGTTACTTCTGGCTGATTATTTTTTTTATCTGTGCTAGAAGATGGCACCAAGGCATCCTTCTACCGCATAAAAGTTCTTACTCCCTTCTCTCGTCTGGCTGGCGACAGCCAGTGTGCGTGCGTGTGAGAGAGAGATAAGAAGTAATTGTTGGAGATAAGCTAGGGAGGTAGAGAGTGAGCGGAAGAAGTCAAGGTCAACCGTCTCAACAGCAATACAAACACTGCATGTGACCACACGCATCTCAAGAGAGGTTTACGTTGAAAAATAGCTTAACGTCTGCATGTTGCAGAGATGCAGCCAGCTGCTGGCCTGATAGTTGTGTTTCCCTCCTACAAATTTCTAAAGGCACGAAAATAATCCAGATTTGTATCATTCAACCATTTCAAACATTTGCTACGAGATATTGTTTTTTACGAGGACCACTTTATTAGAATATATGGCCAGGGGCAACGTAAATCTGAGTCTCTCCAACTTTTTTGTTTGTTTAGTTGTAGTGATATTGTGCGTTTGTAGGCCTCCCTCCGTACTGTCTTATACGTTCGCTGTGTCGTCTTAGATCTGACGTCAGCAATGGATGTCAGTAACGTTACAGAGGAAGAGGCAGCTAGGCTATCAGTATGTACAAAAGACAGAAGCACAAGTACTCACATTTTAGTACTTGACAGATACACAAACAAATAGGACAATACATAATCGCAGAAGCGCCCATTCATTTTAATTGTTTAACTGATATTTTTTTGTTCAAAAGCGAGGCCCTCTAGAATCTGAAGCCCGGGGCAAAAGCCTCTTTTTGCGCACAATCACACACACACACGTGTGAAATAACTAAGTAACTTTATTAATTGGTATATAAATTGTAATGTGAGTCTGTTTGAAATACTACCACTGGCTGCAGTGTATACTTAATTTCTCCATAGATAAGTTTAAACCATCCATCAAGAAAAAAAATTGTTAAAATTTGTTGTAAACTTTGGCCACGGGATAGCATTGAGATAACATCTATGTGTTACTTACTCTACGGATTTGTAGAACACCAGGACTTTAACTTACAGTAATGAAACAGGCTACGCCTGGCTACGGGCTTCCAGGTAGGGATGCATTTTCTAGAAACCACATACCTGCTCTGTATGCAGATCAATAGCATTCTGAAAGCTCAATTGAATTCCAATCTTACTCAGGTTGCCTCTTTGTCGTTATGAATGCGTGGTAGATAAATAAGTGCTGAATATATCAGTTGATTCCTACGCTATTTTTCGAAGCTAATATAGATAAAATACTCAATGACAATCCTAGATAATAGTATTTGCCAACTTTGTGAGTAAATATTTATCCAAAATTGCTAATTCGTTACGTGTGATCTCTTGCGCTGCAGTTAAATATGCACGAGGTTCCGGCATCAGAGATTGTGCCTCAGAAGTTTATAACACTGGAAACAATTTTGTTTAAAACGTTGGCTAAAACTATTGTCTAGGATTGCCGTTGTTTAATCTTCGCAAATTCGCTTAAAAAAACCTACAGTTACAGATTAATGCTTTTAGCATTGAATTATGTACCACACCCTCTTTAACTACTGATGCATGGACCTCATGAGCACATAATGACTATATTAGTCTTACATGCCATTATCTTAGGCCAGATTTTGAGTGTGTGTCTTTTACTGTGAACACTTTACTTTTCAGTTTATTTTTTTATTTCTTTTACATTTGAGATGATGTGTGTCTTGTAGTGAAAATGTAAATTATATTGTAAGGTAAATAACATCTCAAATTGTGAACTGATTCATGATTCTTTGCATGTTTTTTAGGACAGCAAATGTACGAATCCCTATCTCGATTCAAATTTTTTTTTTCTAATTGTGAGTTATGTAGTTCAAAGGAACTACATCTAAAGAATAGTTCACTTGTATGACTAGTTTCGAATGACCTAGGTCTGCGAAACTATCTACATTTCTTGTAACTAGTTGAGTGTGGGTAGAGGCGTGGTACGAAAATTTCTGTTGTGTACACGGTAATAGAGATTATCTTTACCGTTGTTAGTATACGCATGAAAGTGAGCTGATAATGGCTAGGAGAAGGGGAGGGTTACAGGTTGAATGTCTGCTGGGCTATTTTTTTAGGCGGGCCACAGACCTGGAAAACAGGGGAAAGTCAGGGAATTTGAAAGTGGTCAGGAAAATAGGGAATTGTCAGGTAATTTTGTGAGAGGTCAGAGAAAAGTTTCTCATGTAGACCTACAATTCACTGAAAAAGTATAATGCTGGATCTGTTGTGTCAATAAAGCCGTTAATTGTGTTTTCTTGATTGTGTTTAAACGATTAATCGCAAGATGGAAGAGTATGGTTAAGTAATTCCAATGCATTTGAGTTTTTGAATTGCGAGCATCACAACTATGACACAAAGTTAAATGTTAACATACATGTACAAGTTAGTTTATTGTGCCAGTATCTCAAAAAGATATTTACCTACTAGAAAAAAGCCCATTACAATTGAATGGAGATATTTGGATGGCTCTTTAACAGTTATGATTTTGGCAAACTGTGTGGGATAAGTAATGTGTATGGAGCAGGACCTGGCCACAAGAGTAGGTGAAATGGAGATCTCTAAAAAACAAGTGACCAGCGACATCATCTGGCACGATTCCAACATAGGAAAATCCTAACTAACCCCGCCAGGGACTAAACTCGGCTTGCCTTTGTTTGATGTTAGTGATCCGATCATTTACTGTCACTGATTTTAAATGTAACTGTGTTATGTCTGTAACACGTGTGGGTAAACTTGATTACAATTTACTTTAGCATCTATGCTGGCAGTATTTATCGCTAAGCAAGACTAATACAGACGTACGTATTATGTGATTAAGAATGTTTGCAAAAATTAAATTGTGAAATGCAGAGCAAGGAGGTGCAATGGTAACACACTGGACTCTCATTTGGGAGGACTGGCTCTCAGTTTCCAGCCATCCTGATTTATGTTTTCCATGGTTCACCGAAGTCGTTCCAGGCGAATGCTGAGATGATTTCTTATAAAAAAGACTATGGCAGACTCCTCTCCCAGCTGTTGTATTATACCTAGTTGTGTGTCACCGTCTCTAAAGACATCGTTGTTGATGAAATGTAAAGCTCACTTACCTATCTTAAATTGTGAAACATTTTACAGGGTGAATTGGATATTACCACTTAAAAGTTTTGCACAGATAATCAGGGAATTTTTTGTTTATAGTCAGGGAAAACCTGGAAAAGTCAGGGAATTTCTTTTCCTATTTTCTGTGGCCACCTTGTTTTTATCGCTAAGGAGGTGAGGATATTGACTTCCTGAAAACCGCATTGCATGTTGCTTCCCATGCTAAGGTTTGAGAAGGTATAGTGCTGGTTGGAAAGGGGGGGGGGGGCATGTAACTAGCTGTCACTGGCTTGTTACTTAGGAAGAGTAAGCTTTCGCCTTCTAAAGAAATGAGGGGTAGGCAAACTGAGTAACGTAGTAGTGCTCAGGACAAACGTTACTCTGACATGCACCATCACAGTTTTTATTTTACTGTTCCCAAGAGTACATTTGTAAAATCAGGGTCTGGTGTATACGGTTAAATAAACTCCAAATTTCAAATACCCAAGTACTAGCAGGGATTTACTTGCAGGTAAGAAAAAAACGTTCAACACTTCAGTATAAACAATTGTAGATCGCCTCCCATTACAATTATGGTATTTACCCACATATTATATGCCCTTATGCACCCTGTATTTTCACATCTGAATTCTTAGTAAAAAAAATTTTAGGTGACATTTGTGGATGTCTGTCTCTGGAGCATGAAAGTGGTCGCTTGCCTCGGAGCACGGAAGTGGTAAGTTTTATGTATATACATATAATCATTCCTTTGAGAAACAACAAAAGTCCATTTTCTACGAAAATGAGTCGTGGGTGTTGTAATTTTGTATAGAGGTAAATTCACTTATTACTTACATTATGCGTCCTTTGCGAGTGTAGCAAGCCACTTATCTACGAATTACTTGTGAAATATATTTCGTTGAATACCTCTGTACAAAATCATTGCACCCACACCTCACTATGGTAGGAAATTTACTTATGCTGTTTTTCTAATAACCGATTCATATATAGCCTAAAAGCATAACCAAATTCAAAAAGGACTGGTGAGGCCAAGTGCTTCACACTACAGTACACAATACATCATGGCGCATGTTTACACTTATGCCAGGAACAAAATGTATTTTGTATTAATGAAATACTGTATTTACTAGAATCTAAATGATCTATTCTAAGATGCACCTTGCGTCTTTAAGAAAATATTGGTATAGGTCATTCGGAATAAAGTGAGCACTAAAGATTTAACCTGTGCAAAAAATCACTAGTCATTGGTGCATATAATTCAACATTGACAGCAGTTACATTACTGCTTATACAGTTGGCAGCGAATTATCGCACGTAGTTCCGTGTATTTTATATTTAAATACAACATTACTGAAAGAATATCAAATGGAATCGACCTCTTCGTATTTAATATACTATAAAATATTTATTTATGATAATATTGACATACTTACTGCCTGTATAAGTTTACTTAAACGGCGCCAGTACAAAATGATTTAATCTGGGCCGTTCAAATTCAACAGCCGTTAGCGAAAGGCGTCTAGCGCTACGCGCACTGACGTAGTTAATTATTTCACCGACAGGTGGCATCAGAGTTAGGTTTTCGCCACTTAGCTTGGAAGTGTACAATGACGGTACTGGACGGTACAAGAGGAGAGTGTTGTTGTGTTTGTCCGTTGTGCAATAAATATGGGTTTCTGATAAAACACATTTAAAAGTATTAGAAGTGACTGTTTCCTCATTGGTAATATGTAAGTTGTTATGTGTTACGATCGCCAACATGAGTATATTGATTTAGAAACAACAATTTTTTTTTTTCATACACTAAGAAAATATGTTGTTATTGATGAGTGTGTGGTTGTTCATGGCAGTATAACTGAACAGGTTTGAATCTTAATTTTTTTTTTTTTTTTTTTGCGGCTTTGAGTTATAAATGCAATTTTCATGTGTACATATTTACGTGATACGTAACGGCAATAGTGCGGTTCGTATTAATTAGTGTCGATGCACAGAAACCAGTATTAAAAGACGTTAACTCGCAGGTATTTACAACTAAGATTGCTATTGGTTATAGATTTTATTCAATACCCGTGTATTTAATGAGTAGATATTGTTAACATTTTCAGCCCACTGTAATGTACATGTAAACATTGTACAAGCCTATGTAATCTAAAGCACGTGGCAATGTTTACGTTTACATACCGCGGAAAGATATAAACTGGCAGAAAATATAAATTAATCAGGGCTTTTTTGAGTGCTCACTTTATCCCGAATCACCTATACTTGTAACTAACGTGCTGCAACAGTAATAAAACCTGTTTAGAGAAATAATATTAAAGAAATATTAACCTTTATTTGAAAATACTTGCCTTTTCATGAACCGAGCAATCCATCCACGACTTACCCTGAATTGGTGCCGTATGATTGCAAGTCACATTGCAATGTCCATCAATTTCAATTCTATTACTTCGCAAGATACCACGCGTACACCGTCCCGTTGTTCAGCAAGAAAATTTTTCACCTCTTCTTATAATTTCTGGGAAACTGACACGTTTTCGCCCTTGAAAATCCTTCCTTGAACTTCTGCATGTAAATATTGCACGACAATCTTTCTACATTACACTTCTTAATTCCAAATTTTGAACCTGCTGCTCTGTAGTTACGTTGTGTTTTAATGAGGCAGTGTAATGCACTAGTTTTTCGGCAATTGTACACAATATTACAGTAATTACCGCCACAACAAACATAACTGTCAGAATGAGTACAGGGTGGAGTAGATGCTTCAGCACTAGATTATAGCGCAGTTCCGTACACTATATGCACATAGTTGTTACTTTACCCACTAGATTGGTGACATGTGTTGGACCACCCGCTAGATGGCTCAGACTATGTGCAAGCTAGCAATCACGGTGGACAATGCTTGCGTGCGCGTGTTTTCAGAATTTGCTTGATATTTACCGTAAGTAATGAATTCACCTTATGAAGCATATATGCACCATTTTTCTGTATTAAACTACGGCAAAATATATATCAACTAGCTATCCCTTTGCGGCTTCGCCCGCGTGTACTATAGAAAAGAGTAACTAAATTTTAATAACGTATTAATTGATGGTGTTACTGTATTCTCTGTATATCTTTATAACAACAAATACAAACAGCTTTATCCAGTCCACTACGCTGAGGGTACTTTAATTGCAGAACATCTTTGTTTTTAATTCATCTTTATTTCTCTACAAAATAGCTACCCGGCCGCAGCTTTGCCCGCGTGAAATTATGTAATACAAACAGTAACTCTGGATAAAATATGTGATGAAGACATTTAACAGCTAGTGTACTCAATAACAGTGAACTATAAATTGTCTTAGCTCAGTGAAAAGAGTGTGCGCAATATGCTCGTATGATGTCGTGTCCCATCGCAAAGACTTGCACAGGATACGAACCCGTAACCCCACCCCTCCCACACCACAAACTTTGTACAATACCCGAGTGAATACTTAAAGGCAGGCCGTAATAATATTTTCGTATGTACGGGCTACAGTCCAAAGAGGTTTTATTTATGGTGGGTTGGCAAAAAAAAAAACCCGCAACTCCACAGACTTAACTACAAATTATTCAAGACAGGCCATGAGAGTTATTTCGCGTGTACAGGCTATAATAGTCCAAAGAGGTTTAACTATAAGCAAGAAATAAAAAGGAAACAAATTTTGAACTATTTCAGGTGTTACGAAAGATTATTCTTAAACATGTTTTATTTTTTTTTTATAGGCTTTCAAGGACTAATTTCCAAAAATCGTTAAATTACTTTTTAGGTATTTACTTATGTTTCATTATAAGACAAAAGCCACCTCAATATCTCTAACGGTTTAGGTGATATGACTGATTAATCAAAAAACTGTTTTATTTTTTTACCGGCTTTCAAAAATTAATTTTGAAAAATCCTGAAATTATTTTTTAGGTATTTGCGTAAGCTTCATTTTAAAGAAAAAATCACTTCGATATCTCAGGGGGTTTAAGAGGAAGAGAGGATTTACTGTAAACAAATTAAACGGCTTTTCACCTCCTTAATATAAAAATTTCGAAAAATCCTGGAATTGGTTTCTAGACATTTGTATTTGCAACCTAACGAAGTGAATAAGACGACGATAGCCCGTCGGGTTCGAAAAATATCAAAGATTTGCAAAAAAATATATTTCACCCCATTTCACCACCTTTATAGCCGAATTTCAAAATTTCCTTTCTTAGTGCGCGCCTACGCCACAAGGGGAAACTTCCCTTAAAATTTCACATTTCTAGGTCCAGTGGTTTGGGCTGGGCGTTGATGATGAATGAATGAATGAGTCAGTCAGTCAGTCAGTCAGTGAGTGGGGCACTTCCTTTTATATATATAGATTACTTTAAATTACGTAAGGAAACACATTTTTATGGGCCTTTAATATATGATGCAGGCATTGTTTTCTCTCATCTGGTACGTTCAGCGGGATGTGTTACTTACTTCAGTTCATTTTTAATTATTGTAAATACTTTTATTAAAATAGTTGTAGCAAAATGTAACACAGTACTGTGAAAAACTTAAGATGATTAAACCTTCAAAAAACAAGTTTTACATTTTTTTATCCCCGCCTTAAAAAATATGGGTAGTTGATTGTAAGACGCACCCATGTTTTTAAAAAAAATTTTAAAAATAATATGCCGCTTAGAATTGAGTAAGTGTGGTACTTATAATAATTAAATATGTAGCAGTCTTCACTTGAAATACTGTAATTATCAGTATATGTTAATAAGTACAGACAGTGCACTTGACAGATGTTGCTGAAGTACTGTGTGTTCGTTTAATGGGTAAATCATGATGTGCTGCTCGTCAGTATTTTAATATGTATAGCATTTTATATAAGTTTAAGATACTTGTGACATACATATATATTTTGTCACCATCTGTCTGTAGCCATTCAAAAAGTTTACTAATGTTTGTTTGAATTTGTTAACCAAACATTGTAAAGAATAAACGTTTGAAGTTAATCAGTTTCAGAATTACTGTAACTGAGATTTTGAAAAGTAAACCAATTTTTTATTTATTAATTTTAGTCATCAGTCTTTTCAGTTGTTACTGTTGGCAGCTCTGCTATTGCTTGTGATTAAAGATAATGTACAGCTAAAGAAAATGCAACTACTAGATTCAAGTACGTGTGAATTTTTGTTTCAGACATGCTCTGAGGGAGTACAACATTCACAAAGGGCTGGTCCATCCAAGGGTGGTCAAACTGTATGATGTGTTCGAAATTGATGCCAACTCATTCTGCACTGTGTTAGAATATTGTGATGGCCATGATCTCGATTTCTATCTGAAACAGGTATTAATTTTAGTAACGTGCTGGAGCTACAGCCTTGTTTTATAATACTTAACCATATTTACGTGCACATAGGCCCCCTATTTTTGCCAAAATTTTGACTTTAAAAGGGGGGGAGACCTATGTGCGCAATGTTGAATTTTTTTTTCCAGAAAAATTAAAAATTTGTCAACATTAGGTATGTTTTAATGCTGTAGTATTTTTATTTACGTTGTCTGTACAAAAGGAAAAAAATTAAGTTATGAAGTATCACCCGATGCAAGAAACTTTTTTTTTTGGAAAAATTAAAAAAAAAAAATCTTTAATTTGCTAGTACATAACATGGTTCATTGTTTTATTGTAACTAATTTTATACAAATAAATTCAATAGGTAAGAAAAACGAATCACTTCGGAGTGTCAAAAATGTAAACCATCAGTTGAAGAGCACGGGTCGGACAGGCCATAGGCAGCCAGACCGTGCGGTGTCGAGTGGCCGGCCGTCCCACGTTTATCAAATGTAAACATGTCTGCATGGCTTCCGTGCAAATTAATTTGTTGAAACACAAAAAAGACAAGTCCAAAACCCAACGAAATGAGCAATTAGTAGTGTAAACTGTAATATAAACTTCATTACGTCGTACGAGAGTCCACACGAAGCAACGAAAGCGCGAACAAAATATGTACATGAGGTGTGCAAAATGTGATTCAACACTAAACACGCGAAGTAAAATAAAATTACCTGCATTATCCGGACTAAGTAGACCAAAATGTTAGTCATGACGAACTTGTTGAAGTTGCTACGGTATCCTGTAACTTGTTTTTCATTTTGCGCCAATCTCTAATACACGACTGTGTGATGTATTTATGACGTACTGTGCAATTTTCTATTTCTTTTGTGTGCCTAGCCTACCGCGCTGTTCTCAAGTCTCCGCGCACGCCAGTTACCTAACCACGTATCACGCGGACTTAAAATACTAATTATCCACGTAAGCCGCCCACCCCAACTTTTATAATCCAAATTTTGGTGGGAATAAAAGTTGCGTGGGGTACATGAGCGAAAACGATACACAAAATAAACTCATATGACGGCGCGCGGTACATGGTTGCCAGACATCAGCTTTCTCATAAATAAACTACTCGGTTTCAATTTGTTCGCCAACAGTAAACAGTTACAAACATCAATGAATGTTGATCATTGTTAATAAACTTTGGTAACACATTCACAGAACAACTTTAAACCTACTCAATACTGTTTCATATTTTCTTTTCACAGATGTATAAAGTGCCACAGCTGTTATTTACGGTCAAGTTGATTGCGCGTGCGTACGGATGCGAGCGCACTTGTGGGCTAGTGACTCACACCAGAACCAGACGTGCTGTTGTCAAGTGTTCCTACTGCCCTGCGCTGTGCCACGTATATCCAAGACATGCACCCGACATTTGGTAGTGTCAATTATGAATTGTCCTGCCTTCACTTTTCAAAAGATTTATGTTTTATAAACATTACCATGTATACATCATTAAATGACATAATGGTAATTATATTTAATAGATTTTAGGTAACAAAACGGAAAGTGTAACTGTCACGAGAATTCCGAACAGATCCACTAGAACTATCGAACAAACAAGGAGCTAAATACGCTCCTTATACACCACTTACCGCGTCGCCATCTTGAGTAGTACTGCTTCTCAGTAGCAGAGGGGCAGGAGGAACTCCTTCCGGCGGAAGGATACAGACGCACAATATAGTTCCACCATGCTTGGTAACTATGAGTAAGGTTACCAAACATACCGCCCACCGAGACCAGCTCAATTTGGTATCAGGAAATTACACAAAAAAAGAAGAGAGAGAGAAAAAAACACGGTGAAAGAGTATCTTGAAACAGTAACTATTTACACTCATTACTGGATACACTACTGGGAGGGCAGACAGTACAATTTATGGACCGGTCGGCACAGTAGTCCTCTTGACGTGCGTACTTGAGCCACTCTGACCACTCCATCTTCTCCAGGGTAAACCTTCACCACTCTCGCCAAGCACCAGCCCAATGGTGGCACCCGCTCCTCCCCAACGAGCACCAATTCGTCGACGGAGAGGTCTGCTTGGTTGGTCTGCCACTTTCCACGAGGTTGTAGGTGGTGTAAATACTCCCTATACCAACGTCTCCACAGTTGGTTTGAGAGTGCTTTCACGAGCTTCCATCTTCTAGAGAGACAAATAGGGGACTCACTGTCATCATCACCTGACTCTGGAACAGCTACAAGGGGGCGGCCAATAAGAAAGTGCCCAGGTGTGAGAGCAGTCAAGTCTGTTGGATCCGATGACATTGGTGTTAACGGCCTAGAGTTTAGGACCGCCTCCACCTTTGTGCATAATGTGATTAGCTC
>PNEQ01000298.1:0-14863 GCA_003012365.1 Medauroidea extradentata
TGCTAGATACATCATTGACATTACACTCATGGGGATTTGCACCAACTTTAACAATTTTTTTTCTCAAAAACTACTTGGCCCAGGGAGGAAAAATTTGGTACAGTTTCATAACATGATGGTATTAGCAAGTACAAAAAGTTTCATTAAAATCTGAGATGGTGGGTGTCATGGCCTGGTTGAACTGAAATGGAATGACCCTATGGTGCGGGGAAGAGGATGGTATGGTGCAGGGAAGAGGATGGTATGGTGCAGGGAAGAGGATGGTATGGTGCAGGGAAGAGGATGGTATGGTGCGAGGGAGAGAGGCAGGTATGGTGGGGGAAACACCAAGAAGGAAAAATACGAGAAAGAACTTAATGGTAGAGCAGAGGAAAGTAAGGTGAAAGTAATAATATTATGGGAAGAGAACAATAAGGTTAACGTACGTAAGAACAATATAGTGGGGAGAAAACAAGGTCACAGTAAGATGAACAAGTAGGGAAGAGGACAATAAGGTGAGGGTAAGAACAATATTGTGGAAGAGGCCAACGTAGTATGTATAAGCCACACAAAGAATAGTTTTACTAACCCATCTTGAGACTGTGCTGGCTCTATACATGCTGAATCTTGAATACCGTCATGAAAGCCATCTTCATGCATCTAGGAAACAAGAAATAAATAATTAAAATAAAACTAGTTTTCAATTCCATGAAAAATAATGAAATTAAACAATTGTCTTTCTAAGTGAAATTCATTATATTATGAAATAAACATGTACAATCACACTTCAACAAATCATTTTTCATTTTAAGTTCTTAGAAAAAATCTCATTTTTATTAAAAATGATTTATTAGTTCAAATTTAAGAACTATGCAACCTATTAAATGACTGTAAATTCAGGTCATTAAAAAAAGTTCAATTCCAACGAACCACTGTCAAAATAAAACTACATTCACCTTCCACCATGTGTTACATTTATTATTATAGATCAACATACCTAATTTTCTCAACAACAAAATACTTCAAACACATGCAACAGCTAGAAAACAGTATCTGAAATGTAACTGTCCCTACTGTTAGTAATGCAACCTTTAACTACTACTGCAGGGCCAATCTAGATATGCAAATTCAATTTGCATGTGCTGCTACTATGCAAAACATTCAATTACCATGCAACATTGCTGTGAGCATGACTACTAGTGTTCCGAGTGCCAAAATTAACAATATACAGTATTCAAATGCTAGATCCCAAACACCAAGCATCTACTGCTGCATATTAAGTACCTAAAATGTACTTGCTGTAAATGGACAAATCAGCAGTTGAAACAAAAATGAATACGTACCATAATAAAAGAGACAAAAGAAGGTAATGTATAATTCAAACATCACTTTAAGAACAAAAATGCAAAACTATAGTTCAATATTTAAAAATACTTTGAGCTTGCCTCAGTTTGGCTATACTCTTTTACATAAAAAAAATATTAATCTAAACTTTATTCCAATTTTACGTAACACTAGCATTCCTTTTGTTCTTAAAGTAATATCATTAAGTCAAAAAGTTTATCATAATGATTAGTAATTAGTGAAACTAGAAATGTTTGCATGACATTTACAAGACAAGTGCCATGCATGTATAAGTAAAAAAAAAATCATAAAGATTTTCTGTTTGCAAATTAAGTACTAACATGAAAAATTGGGAACAGAAAAGGAAGATATGAGCTACTACACTCCAAATTCCACCAACATGACTAAACGGATAACAGCAGGTAATCCTCGGTTAATTGGGAGAAAAAAAATCACATTTAAGAACTTGAAACATTTTTCTCCAACATCATGGCCAATACCATTAGCAAAATTTAAATAAATTTTATACTACTGTATATCAACTGTTGCCAGCCTGAAAACATACAATTGCACACTTTTGCGTAAGTACACACACACACAGCATGTATGCTCAAAAATATATTTTTTCCACGGTACATCTTTACATTAAAAGGACCATAAAAATCATTACTTATAACTTCATATGAATAGTTATTTATTTGTCCGCATTTGCAATAAGGTAAATCTGAAAATGCTTCAAAATCTACAGTAGAACCCCAATTTTACAAGGCCTCACGGTGCCTGGGAATGACCTCGTAAAAACGCTACCTCGTAAAATCGTACCTGAGCAATTTTGACCCTCCAAAACCCCAAAAATTGCATTGAAATAGCAGAAAAATTGCATTGAAATAGCAGTTTATTTTGTCCAGTTAGCTCTATCATCTTTAATCATTAAAATAACACATTTTTAAAATGAAACAGTAATTTGTTGTAATAAATATATGGCTTCCGAAATACGTACACCCTAGAGGGGGGGTGTGCGAACACCCCTTCCTCCCACCACCAAAAAGCAAACATTGCCGTAGAGTCGCCTTAACGAGTATTTTTCGATAGTTTCTTAGGGGAAAACTAGACATGTGCTAACGAAATATTAATTTATTTTAAATATCGAAAAATTTACACTGCAGTGCCGTGTTTATGTATGCATACATACAGTATTTAAAATTTACACGGTGTGTGTATTGCACTACAAAGATATGAGAACAACTGTATCAAAAAGCTCCAAATACAACAGCTTTTTACACATGCACCATGTTACGTCGCTCACCAGGTAAAAACTATTGCAGTATACAAGTGGTAGCAGCGTGTGTGGTCGGGTGCTTGCCTGTAGGCAAGCTGCCGGCCGGAATTAATGGTTTGTATCGATCGTGCGCAAAGCGCAACACAGTTGCCAGGTGGAGGGGGGATAGTCTGCCGGCCACCCCTCCTCCCTCACTTGGCGAGAGGCAATACAAGTGAGGCGACAGGAACTCATATCGTCTTTGTTAAGAATACACGTCTCTCTCCCACCCTAAACCTCCTTGTAGAAAAAAAAAGCTTGCAACTCATGACCAGAGAGAGAGGGGGCTACAGCGCCGATGCCAGACACGCTGTTGTCAGGCAGTCCCAAAAATCTTCCACTCAGCTCAGATGACATGGCCATTTAGAGCAAAAACTGAGTGTTCTGACTGAATAATGGTGGACATATGCAGTTTCTTCACAAAGAATAATTGCTGCCCGCTATGCTATACCTGTGTCACACACACATACCTGAAGAATGCCTATGTCATACGATAGTGTGCGTACGCACATGCGCGCACACACACACACACGCGCACACACACTCACACACACCAGCCACTCGTGCTTATCTCTGCTTGGCTTGCTACAGCTCAGATTTTACTGCCCAGACCTTGATATTTTTTTAGATAAGCAGCAAGGTTGCAACATGGGTGGTGAGCCATGTATGAAAGCGAGCATGTCTAGCTTGAGCGTTGCTTTTCAACGAGCAGTCAGTCCAGATTTGGTGGCGTTCAAACGTAGGTCCAACACGTTTCCCATTGGCACAGCAGGAATAAAATCACAAACTTATGACCTTGCTCAAAGTCAATGCGGACACGTGCGCCTACTTCTGTTATAGCTTCGAACTTAACTTGGTGTCACAGCTAAACACATTTCACGACTAGAGGGTGAAAATAAAGCAGCGTTGGCATCACTCATTTTTGCTGGCAAACACACCTGTACAATGGACAAGTAAACAGTTACATACATTCACCGGTCCAAGCAGATTTTTACGTTTTGGGCAAGTGCACAAATTATTCAACGCGTGCCACAGTGTGAGGGCATACATACTCAACAGTGTAGAACTAAATCAGCAATTGCTTAAAATGTGATTTCGCTGAAAAAGATTACTTTTTCCCCCCAAGTTTCTTCCCAAAAAATATTTTATATGGTTCCTCTGGTTAATTCAGAGAAAACATTTTAAAATAAATGCACCACACTCAGCTATGACACGTTGAAATCACAGAACTCCCCCTCATGAATTTAATTATCATGAGAGCACGCATGCTAAAAAAAGGAAAGAAAGAATTCTACACCCGTCAAAACTGATCACTACATGTACCTACTCCAAAAGTAACGCGACATTCACCACAACTTTGTGTCTTTTTGTGCCAACGAGTTGTGTTTACGTTTCATTCATACATTTATATTTTATGGCATGGACTAGAGGACAGACGGGGACGGCAAGTAGACTAACCTGCTGCACGATGCACAGCAGCGCATTGTGACAGAACAGTGAAATACACTCTCCATCTTAGTTCTTGTGTTGTCCAGTCCGCCACCGTTTTTATTTCGACAGTCGGCATCCGGGCCAGCTGTTTTATGAGGCGTTGCCAGCTCGCTGTCTGGCATCGTAACTAGGTCATTCACACATTCAGGAACTTATTATGAGCGTTTACATTGATACACAACAAATTTCATTCTGCAATTACTTAAAAAAATTGGGGGAAATATTTGTTCTTGGGTTTTGGCTAAAAAAATTTTTTTCACCTGGAAATCAACCCTCAAAACTGGATGGTCATACAGCAGCGTACGTTATACGGTACGGAGGAAAAGTAAGGGAGGTTTCTGCTTCCTCTCTTTGTTCTACACTAGTTGAGCGGGTGCTAGTTTCAAAGTTGCACTACTGCAACAGTTTTTTGACCAATTTTCGTTTTTTTTTTCTTTCTTTCTCCATCTCACAACATGCCTGTTACAAATAACAACACTACAAATTAGTTTGTGTTTTATCACTGTGCACCCGTGAACGTATTTTTAAAATAAGTTTTATTGTGATTTTCCCCATTTTATTGGGGGATTTTCCCCTTTTTCTATAATTTTTATAATTTTTTACGGTTCCTCAAAATGGCCTCGTAAAATTGATGCCTCGTAAAAACCAGTACTCGTAAAATCGGGATTCTACTGCATTCTGCAAACTAAACTCTATTTTTGCTACCAATCCAGTTTGTGTTTACACTCCTTGTTAATTTTTTACTGCTTATCAGACACTGTTTTATGTTTGGGTAGCCAGACTACAGTCTACTCGTAAATTATTTTTGAGATGTGTGACGTGGCTTGTAATAATGTCACTACATCTCTACACTAACATAACAAAGAGGCATACGCCTATTACTGCAGATAAGTGCAAATCAACAAATGACCAATACAGATGAAGATGATAGGGTTTGCCCAATGGCCTGTGACATTACGACTGTTCAGAAAGTATTTTGTGCTTCTCCAAGCCAACTTTAGAGGTGCTGAAACACTAGAATATGTATTTACATTTTAAAACAATACAAAATCTTTAGTAACGACACACATACCGAAACTCGATGATGCTGAATTGCTGCAACCATTTCCACGGACACCTAACTTGGCCACAAAAATGCTGTACGTAAGCTTTCATGTGGTTTAGTTCTCTAAAATCAGTATCTGAACACTTGGGCATGACAACATTTTAAAATCTTTTAGGAAACTTTTTTTTGTTTAAATAGCTGAAAAGAAGTAAATTTATTCTTTTTCTAAAACAAATTCACTTACAGCAATTTTTACCTTTTGCAACAGACAATGACAGTTTCTCATATTAAAAGATGTATACAATAACTCACTAATTGGTCAATGTACTGGCAAAAATGTTGGAAAAAAAAAAAACAATGGTCGTACGCCAAACAAACATACATATAATGACAAGAAAGAAGGGGCGACGGACCTTGTTTCGGTCGGGACTCCCCTGACGGCTGGGTGACTCACTGGACACATATCCATCCATCACAATAGATCCCACAGGCAGGTGAGACGCAGAAGCATTGTCAAGCAAGTCCTCGCTACTCGACAGCTTTCTCGACAGGACCAAAGTCCCGATAGACTGCAAACCATCTGGTGGCTGCAGTGAATGGACGTTGGATTTCTTCTGCTGTTCCGACTGGTCTGAAAGATGAGAGACTGCAGTTACATCATGCCAGTCATTTTGTTCTGCAACAAAGGAGTAACCACCTTCGACTGCAGAAACCTGCTGACTTTCAGGATATTTCATCATCTCTGGTGCTGTCGAGGCCTCGTAAGAGAGAGGACAGGCACCTGTCGCTACATCACTCTGTCCTAACACTTCACTCCTTAACACTCCCTCGCCATACTGCCCTGTTTTCAATTCCGGAAAAGTGTTTAACCGAGAGGTGTTTTGGTCTTCTTGGAGAGAAATCTTCCGTAGTTTTTCCTGGTCCGAAAGAACACTCGAATGCTGCAAGCTAAATCTATGATGTGATCGGCTTGGTTTATGAGGTTTCTCCATGTAAGATGGTTGAACAAAGCCTAGTTGTTGTTGGCCTTCCTGACTTCCATAACCTGATTCCAAGTCTGAGTGCTGAGAAAACGATGTATCAGTCAGCAACTTCTGTTCGATTAAGTCAAGTTGCTGAGGTTGCTGTTGATAGGGTTGTTCTTTTACAGAGACACTAAAATCTGGTTCAATGAAATTACCACCTACTTGAGAGTGAATAAAGTTAACTTCGTTTTGGCTGCTTTGCTGAGGCAATTGATCGTGTGGCTGCTGATCTGATTGCTGAATATTTTGATGGCCCTCTGAAAGATCAGCCTGTGGCTCAATAAATTCTGCTTGACGCTGATTTAATTGTAGTGGTGCATCACTGTAACACATTTGCTGCTGTTCAACTGCTTGCAAATGTTTCTGCATACTTTCTAGAGAATATGGAATGCTAGACTCCACCTGTTGATTTGATTCCTGTAGCTGCTCTTCAGTTCCACGACGCACTTGACCATAATGTTGCAGTTCCGTGGGCTGCTGAAAATTGTCTTGGGTGTATGAAATGTCGGACTGAGGCTGGCTGAATTCTTGCTGTTGTGGCTGAACAGTTTCTTGATGTGGTTGCTTCTGATCTGCTGTTTGCTGAACACACTTATCAATAAGCTGAGCATCTGTATGGGGACTAAAATTTTGTTTAGTTTGGTTTGTCTGTTGAAGCAGCTGAATATAGTGCTGATTTTGTACTTCAACTGGCTGATCTCTCTCTCCAGTAAAAGATAAATTCAAATTTTGTGTACTGAACTCATTTTGATTCTGACTTGTCTGCTGAGACAATTCACTATATTGTTGCTGCTGCTGAAGTTGACTGAATTCTTGTCGACTGTGGTCGGTTTGCTGAGACAATAGATTTAAATGAGCCTGCCGTAGATCAACACTTTCTGCGACTAAAGGTACCTCAGAATAAGGCTGATTGCATTCTGATGGACTCTTTTCAACTTTAAGAATGTCATTAGCATCAGTCTGCTCGTTTGTTTGTAATTGCTGAAAAAACTGAATATTTGTTTGTTCACTGCAAGGATTCTGTAAACCAGAAGATGAAGGGGATTTCTGAATATTGCTAATCTGTATTTGCTGACGTAAGTGTTCTGACTCCTGTGGTTTATCATCATTATACTGCACAAACTGACTGCTAATTCCTTGGTCATGTGCAATGCTCGACATCTGTCCACATGTCTTCATGTCATTTTGTTGCACCACTGATGTCACAACTGTCTCTTTTTGAATACTTTCGTCACAGATTTGTCTGTGATAATGTAATGATTCTTGCTGATAAGATGGCAAACTAAAAGGAACTTTAGGTTGTTGACTGTAATCAAGTTCTCTGTTCTCATTTATATAACCATGAGTTTGATCAGAATCTTTCATATTATTATTTACAAGTTGACTTTCTGCATTAAATTCACAGAAGGCAGAGGAGCACTGCTTCATTTGCTCATCATATTCTTGTCTTTCTGCTCGTAACTCTGTATTTTGAATTGCAGAAACATCCTCCTTCTCAGATTTCTGGTTTCCTGAAATTGTCTCTTCAGAAATGGTAACACCCTGCTTACTGCTATAACACTCCTCCTTTCGTTGTACTTGAAAGGAAATAGTTGACTCACTTTGTGGTGATGCTTGCAGTACAAATTCATTATTGCCTGTACACTGTGATTTAATTTCAGCTTCTTTCAGTGACTGGTTATTTGACTCCGGCAAATTCCCATCATGTTCTGCTACACTACCTGTGACACACCCTTGTGACGTGACAGATGTTTGTTTTTGATCACATGAATCCAACAGGCCATCGTTGCTGCCAACTTTTTTGATTTCATTTTCTGGTGCTGGGGTGGAAGGAGGATTTGGGGTTATGGCAGGTGAAGGGACAGGGGTAGAAAGGGGAAGGTACTGTAACAAAGTAGCTGCTGCCTCAGTCTTCCCTGCAACTATGTAAGCTGTTGAAGAAGGCTGTAAGATGATCACAGGAGGCTGTGGATAAGAAAAGCTCTGAGAGGTGTGCGAAGCTGCGTAAGGAACGCTGCTACACGCTACATTGTGACCATTAGTGTTAATAGCATTAGAAGCTTTTGTGATGGGTCTATCCTCTGAAGCCAAGTTGCAAACTGAAGCATTAGAGGCAGGAGTTACAACTGCTTTTTGACTTACACTCATGCCCTGCCGCGAGGCAGCACTCGACTTCGACTCATAAACTAGTTGTTCCTCCTCCCCACTGAGAGGCTGAGGCGAAGGTGTGTGGGAATGCATTATTTCTAAATTTTTTGCAGAACCATCTGATGCCTTGAAGACATCAGGTAGTAAATGGTCTTGTATTTCCTGGCTGGTGAGGGAAGAAGGCGCAGTGCCAGTGCTCCTACGAGCTTCACACGGTGGGTCAGAACCTGATTCTGAATTCTGCCTGGACAGAAAGCCACCATCTGACTTCTTCACACTTACACCAGCAGATGTAACCATGCAGGAACTGACAAGTGGGAACACAGACTGCAACAAAGATAAAAAAAAAAAAATAATAAACCAATTAAAAATACTAGAAAAGTTTGCCTTACAATTGGGGAACTGTATTCCAAATCACGCTAACTACAAAACTTAAGAATAAGCAAAAAAAGATGATTTCTTTACTGTCTATGAGTAAAAACAATGTATTTTAATTAGTAACATACTTAAGATAAAGATAAATATAGATGCATACGAAATTATACTAATTTTATTGCTACAGTAGAGCCCGGATTTAACGAACTCTGGAATAACGAAAACAGCTACAGCTTTTTAGGAACCTTCCAAAAATAATAAAAAATGTATTAAATAACTAAGAGACTTTGTTAAAATGGAATATTAATTGTAACGTATGTCTGTTAAAAATACTAGCTCTGGCCGCAGTACATACTTACTTCTCAGTAGACAAGATTAAACCACCCATTTAAACAAACGAACAAATCTTTGAAAACTTTGGCTGCGAGAGTGATTTTGAGATAAGCATGCGCAGGCGCGGCCGAGCGAGTGACGCTGTGTTGCATAACAAGCGCACGCCTAGATCCTCATCCTAGTGGAAGCCGAGTGAACAAGCATACAGGTACAGAGTCGCCACAGCGAGGTGGTGGACAGCACAGGAACTAATTCACAGACAGTGCTTCACGTCTCCGTTAGAATGTGCTGCAGTGCAGCGTACTCTATTAATTCTATTACCGATAGACTGCAGTGATGTCCAGCGTGATTATTTACTCTCGCATCCCATGATAAAACCAGCGAATTTAAATAAAATATATACGCAATATTATTTATGCAGACTATTTATAACAAAATTACTACCGTAAATGTAAATAATTTGTTTCTCAGATGCCAAAAAAACAAAGTATTTTTAGCGAGCAGACCAGCAAGTTTTATCACGAGCACGGCTGCCTAAAGCTACAATGGCTGCAGCAGAG
The DNA here is from genome assembly GCA_003012365.1 of Medauroidea extradentata. Classification (NCBI taxonomy): domain Eukaryota; kingdom Metazoa; phylum Arthropoda; class Insecta; order Phasmatodea; family Phasmatidae; genus Medauroidea; species Medauroidea extradentata. The sequence goes on from PNEQ01000298.1 coordinate 9,619, forward strand.
CATATTTAATTATTATTTTACCGTTGTCTCGCAATTTTTAATTCAGATTTTTAAAAATATTTTTCATCGGAGTTTCCTGAATTTTGTTGGTGGAGCGGGCGAGAGAGAGAAAGAAAGATTGACGGCTCGGCAGTGTTAGTCATCCCTTCTAACTTGTTTTGAGCCAATAGACGTTTTTAAAATTACCTTAACTTCCGAATAAACATGCCCAAGGATTTAGCGTTTTTTTTTTTTTTTGGGTTGGTGAGATTGAAAAAATACAAAGTCAGATTTAACGAAACATTGATTTAGAGTAAACATTTTCGGGTCCGATGGCATTTCGTTAAATAGGGGTTCTACTCTATTTCTTAAATTTACAAGTTAGCACATGATTTCAAATTCAGGTCCCCAATTTGAAGAAGCCTTATTGTATAGCTCTCAAAGCTAAACAAAGAGTACTGAAATAATTTTAAAAATAGTGTCAAACCTAACACTGCACTGTTAATATTTTGGATACATTACTGCTACATACCATTTCCTCACTGCACAGTGGTAGTCTAATAAATAAATAAATCATACATCCCTGTCATACCCCAGATTCTACCTTAGAATCTTGAGGGTCAAAAGTGATCATTAGTGACATTGGTTATTGAGGACACCAAAACTACTTTTAAGAGATGCTGTAATACTGTTACAATATAAAATTTTTTAATATGATTTTTTCGGCCGGAAAACTAATTTTTTTTTGTTTGGGTACAGGCTAGTTTTCGTTTTTTTTCCCCTGTTTAATTTGGCGAGGAATTCTTTATTACTTAAATAAAGTTCTTACTTGTTGTGATTTTGCAATTTATTTTTGTTTTTTGGCAGTTTAGCTTTGTATTCTTAAATTTTAGTACTGTATTGAGTTTGAGCAGTTAGGTTTGAGAGCAATGATGTCCCCTTTGGGACTTGTGTATCATGCAGTAAACTTGTGACTGTTAGGTACATTGACCCCTGCTGACAGTCCAGGCTGGCATAGCCAATGATGTGAATATGTGTCAGGTATGGTAAATAGGCTTACCAGGTGGAGAAGGTGGAGGTGGTATGTTGCCAAAGCGATTGTGCTGTGTTGAAGGCCGCAGCCCGCATGGTCACAGACTCCTTCCTTTCTACAGTCACTACTCAGTAGAAAAGTGTGGTGCTTCAGTCTTTGCTATATTGAGTTTGCAGATACTCCGTGGGGCAAGGAGAATTGAGTTGTGGTAGTTTCCGCAGAAGCCTCTGCATAGAAGAGTATAGGGGGGAGAATTCGTTGTCCTATGACATATAATCACTCATTTTTCGATCTCTCTCCTTCAATGGGGAGAGCAATGCTGTAGATGTTACTTCTGCGATGAGAAAGCAAAGCTGTAGATGTTAATCCTACGATAAGCTACGCTACATACAACGCACATGTACTTCTGGATGCAGAATACTTTGATATGACAAGCCAACCAGCAGGCAGGCAGGAGCAGACTGGAGCCATCCTGAACGTTTAGAAGACTGAGTACAACCCTCCATACTTAATAGTCAACTGTAATTAGAAGAAGGATCATGTTTTATTTTAGACTGGTCACCCATCAAAACATAAGTTAACAGTTTAATTGTGATTAATTTGTACAGTGTTGCATATTGCCATCAGGTTTTATTTTAGTTTTAGGAGTCAAATGGCACAAGAAATTGAAGCTTGTGTTGTGAGCCTATTATTGTTTTTTTTTTGACATTGACTTGTATTGGTTTTAGCGACATTATTGAAGTAAACATGCCGTCATAGTGAAAATGTTGGGCTTCATTAAAAATTAGACAGTTTTATAATTTTTCATGAAAGCGTAACTGTTGTGATTATTTTCGTTGAGAACTGAGATATTAGAGCTATACCTGTCGTGGATAGATTAAATAGTAAATTGGTTTACCGTCATTAATTTTTATTGGTTTCGCACTGCAAAAGCTGGTTTCTTCATTCAAAGTCTGCCAACTCTTTTCAAGATGTTCAAATTGGGTATGTGGTAAGTACATTCTTGTGCCAATACGATAACAAATGTCTTAATTTAATTTGATGAGATTTGCACACGAGGATGCAATGATGCAAATTACTTTGCACACTATATAACGTAGCCGAAGTGACGGAGCGGCATGCATTGGTGGTGATGTTTTGCAGTTCGTCGAAAGACCATAGTAGTGTCGTGCACACAACATATTTAAGGTGCCTCCACAAGGGGGAACGTCTGGTGATCACGAGGGCAATTACACAGGTTTTCTGCAGCCGATCTAACATCTGCCCAATGTTGTCTCAAGCCATTGTCGCACCTGAACAATAAAATGCAGGGGAGCATCATCTTGCTGAAAGTAAAGGTTCACACGCAATGCTAATACAGGGTGGCTACAAACTGTTGGAAACATAATTCCTTGACTTTTCCCACCCAAATTCCCTGACCAAATAACTTTTTTTTAAACCAAATTATTATGCTTTTTAAAAGAAATCATTATTTCTTTGTCCAATTCAATGCACTTTGCACATAGTACAAGTTTTATGTATTACTAATATAATATTTGTGTTGTCTTTAAACAATTCTTGCAATGGGGAAAGTTAAAAATCAAATAAAAATATGGATATACACCATCGCAGAAAACTGTGAGTTAAAGAAAACCAGACAACACATGCAGACAAACAGAAAGGTAAACCGTCTGCATGTATTATCCGGTCTTGTGTGACAAACCATTTGCTGTAATTAAGTATGTCCAAAACACTTCTACGATTTGTAATATTCTCATGAAAATTTCATGCATCAGAAAACACTGATTACGTAGTAAACACACTAAAACATATTCTGTGCGCTCTATTTTTGCAAGTTTATTAAGTACGCCCATAATAAAATAAAGATTAGAACTGAAAATTACAACTCTTAAGTATATTTTGATGGCAAGAAATTTACAGCAATGCCTAACTTATGGCTTTTCACATTCGACAAATTATATGTACTAACTTCATGTACTACACAAATAAAAATATTTATGTAAAAATTTCTAACCTCAGGAAACACAGATTCAGTAATTTACACAATATAAACATCATATTTTACGTACTATAATCCTGCATGTTGAACTAAAATAATTAAATCAAAATTACAACAGACTGTTTCAAATTACGTAATTCATTTAAATTGATGTCAAAAATTTTGGGTAGTTTCAAATGTATAGCTTGTTATGTTGGGAAATTAAATTTACAATTTCATGTAGCACATAACTAAATTATGTGTGCGGAAAATTTTTTTTCATTAACATATTTCATGATTACATACTACCTACAATCAAAAAGCTAAGTACCATACAACAATACTGTATTTGTTTGGACTGAGTATTTTTGTATATAGCCTATGTGTTGGCCCAATTTTCAGTGTTGTTAATGTGTCCTTCTCAGACTTGTGTATATACTATTAGTGTTCTAACTTTGGATCACAGTATTTGTATTTCCCCTGCACGAGCTTGGTGCACACCTTTAACTGTTTTATAGGTGCTAGAGTTGGCACGACTACACAGGAAGCAGAAGGTCCAGTTGTGAACAAGACAATTTGGCGGTAAGTCACATTGCGCTTCGCTGCCGTCTATCTGTTAAATTTTTGTGGATTGTCGATAAGCAGTATTTTGTTGTGTCGTGTTTTGTAATGTTTATGGAGAAACATTACTTGGTCCTCCGGGCCGGACAGTGCTGTTTTTTTTTTTTTTTTTGTGATGTACTGAAGTCGTGGACTGCAGTTGGTAGAACGCATGCATCAGGACTTTTGGCTATACTGGCACAAGGAGTACCTCCATACCCTCCAGCAACACTCAAAATGGCTGGAGCCTGGCTCAAGTGTTATTCCAAACCAACTTGGGGTAATCAAGGATGAAAGACTACCTTTACTACAATGGCGCCTTGCACGTGTGGAGGAACTCCATCCAGGTGGTGATGGCATTACATAAGTCGCTACGGTGCGCACTGCCAATGGAGCCTTCAAACGTCCGATAGTGAAATTGTGCCCCCTACCTGAACAAAGTTAATTATTTTGAAACTGAAGCATTTCAAGGTGGGCGGTGTGTTTGGACTGAGTATTTTTGTATCTAGCCTATGTGTTGGCCAAATTTTTAGTGTTGTTAATGTGTCCTTCTCAGACTTGTGTATATAATATTAGTATCCTGACTTTGGACATCAGTGTTTGTATTTCCCGTGCACAGGCTTGGTGCGCACCTTCAACTGTTTAATAGGTGCTAGAGTTGGCATGACTGCACAGGAAGCAGAAGATCCAGTTGTGTACTAGACAATACGGCGGTAAGTCACGTTGCAATTCGCTGCCGTCTATCAGTTGAATTTTTGTGGCATCGTCGATGATAAGTAGTATTTTGTCGTGTCGTGTTTTGTAATTTTTATGGAGAAACAAAATTATACACAAAAAATTCCTTGAAAAAATATAATTTTATGAATATTATAGTGGTATTCACTCAAGAGATCCTGTGAAGTGTGCTTGTGGCTATATGCCCTTGTATAGCAGTACTTTGATCTGTTTTTCATAAATAACTCTACAACCTCATAGCTCACCCCCCCTCCTTGACACCTTACCAATCTTATTCATAAGCAAGCACACATGTTGCTCTAAAAATATAATTCCGCCCACCCTTTCTACCATCCCCTTCTTTCCAATAGGCGAATGTGTGTTGCAAATTATAGTTGATGAAAACAAGAAAGAAAGAAAAAAGAAAATAGCACAGCAGGATGCAAGTTTGCTTTCTCATGTAACAAAAATTTGCGGCATCATTTAAAAAGCCGGCAGCTGTTTTTCACACAACCAAACTAACGGTAGTTCCTTTACACCCAACCAAACTAACAGTAGCTGCTTTTCACCCAACCAAACTAATGGAGTTTAGTGCACATAAAAAATAAGAAAGTATGTTACGCGTTATCTGCGACTAGGAAACATTTGCAAGCAATGGCGTATATCCATATTGAATACTCATCTTGTCATACATCCCCATTGCAAAATCGTTCAAAGATCATACAATATAACCTTATTAATTGCAGAATTATTTGCATTACTTGCCTACAAAATGTCTGCATTTACCACTGGAATAAATACCTACATAAAATATTGTTTTATATACTTGTATCTTCCATTTCATTCAAATGTAATTGTGTGCTGTGTCGGCTAAACTACGTAATCATAAAATGTAGCAAATGTGTATATTTTCAACCATTAAGGTTTTTGCAAAGAAAATT
>PNEQ01000298.1:22480-44365 GCA_003012365.1 Medauroidea extradentata
AAGGCTTTATGAGAGCTATGATTATAATAATGCGAATGCTGTAACTCTACAGCCAATGGCCTCGAACATCGGCCACATCACCAGCCATGATTTTCCAATGCGTGGGGGCGTCATTTCAGGTTTTTCTTGGGGGAAGGGGGGCGATAGTGACCTTGTTGCATCTTTTTTATTAATTGAGCATGTATAAATTAGAAACTTTTATAATAAAACTTTGGTTTATGCCCTTACGTTAGTATTATGTAAATGACAAAATACACAAAAAAATTTTATACTTATCCTTATAAATCCAGGAGGGGGAATTTGCCCCCCCCCCTTCCCTAAATTACGCCCCGCCAACGCGGCATACTGTAGATAGTAACATGACAATCTGACCCACCGCCTGGCCGGCTTCTTGGTTTTATCTTATAAGGTATCAGGTATTGCCTTCACGCATCCTGATAAAGAATTTTTGACGCGATACCTGATACCTTAACAGCTGCCATACAAGACGTTACGTACGATTTCCTGCTGAACTGGTTGACACGCTTTTGCCAAGGAAAATGCTTTTTAGTCTGTTTTATTATTACTCTCTTCCGTTAAAATATTCCGAGATTTAAGGTCCCCCCCTCCCCTCTTGCCCTTTTAAAACGCTAAAATATTGGTAGCCGCAAATGTGATTAGTAGCTTGCCTTTCAAATTAGATCACGCATCGCCACTGAATGTAACCATGTTATTACGCTTCATTTCATTGTCCAAGAGAGACTGCAGATCCTATTGCACAGTATTAAGTATTTAATTCAGAATGAGTTTACCGATTCATTAGAATTATTTTAGTAAAATATATTCATATGCTTTGGTTAAAGTCGCTGAAAATGTACTCAGCACCCGCAAAGTATTGCTTCACTTTATATTACAATTTATAAAATGGCAAAGAGGCTACAAATGCCTTCTTGGTTAACACTAAATTCAGAATGTGTCTGACAATTAAGTTAAATTATCAGTTCGATAAAGAAAAACCTAAAATACAAGTAACAACTGGATTCTGCAGAGACTAAAATTTTGCTTATTGTTCTAGTATGAGGTTTTTTTGGCAACATTGGGAAGTATTTCAACCAGGATGCAAATTTTCTGAACACATTTGTCTACTAAAATGTAACTATATGAATTATTGAAAACTTCAATACTTGTTCAGTTAAAACATAGATTACTCCAGAAAACTAGAAAATTTTGATATCTGGGTTGGGGAGGCAAATTGGAAAAAAATTTCACTAAACCTCCCCCAATAATCCTATTTTCCTTGACACTGTTACTACTTTTCCCCTGAAACTGTGAAGGCCATAACCGTGAGATACTACTGTAATTACAGTACTGACTGTAATGTTTATGCCACTATTTTTAAAAACTGCACTCACTCTGAATACCCACACTGCACATGTAAAATTACGTAAGGGTAAAAAATCAATCGAAAGTTTATCATGTGATTGACAGCGATTACAACTTTTTTTTGACAGAATACTTAGTAAATCCAACCACTTTACATCTACCATTGCAGTCAGCTCTGAAGTCAGTTATGTGAAGTAAAACAACTGCTACTAATGGCTGGGTCCTGATACCCACATACGATACCAGCAAACTCCACATGCCTGTCAACAAGTTTTCTGGAGAACTACCATTTGCAATGAAGGCATACCCCTAACCACATTGTGCTGCCTCAGAGGAACTTCTTATATATTTCCATGAGACCTATTCACTGGATCAGTTTCCAAATAAGTATGAGCATGCACTTGCAAAAGCATGAATATGCTTACACATGCACACACAAGACCATATATATGTTTTTATGTAGTACTATTTGCAAACATGCAAATGTCAAAAAAATATGTACATGGATAAACACTATGCCATAGTTAAATGTGTAATACACCGTATATTACATTAGCACTGAAGAGGCTATGATCTTGCAATCAATCGAATGCAAATTAAATTGGCACTGTAGTACCGAGAAACACAATGAACATCAAAAGTACACTACAGTACAATGTCAGATATATTTATATATTTAAAGTGTTCAAGGTTATGTGCTTCAAACAATATGACAAGGCCATGATATCAAGGCCAATTAGCTCAAACAATACTTTGCTCATCAGAAAATTTAGCTCATTAGAAACATCTGTTTGTAAAAAAACATGCAGTTCTGCAGACAATGGTATCCATTACAGATACAAACAAAAGTGATAACATCAATAACTACTACACTGTACCTGCTGGAAAACGTTCGTCAAGCTTGTGCCAGAGGCATAACTAACAGGCTGCAGGATTGGGGCACCAGCTACTGGCGCACCGACAAATCCTGGTGTGAAGAATTGCTGAGAACCCTTCAACAGAACCACAATTCATTTTGTCTTCAGAAAGAATATGTGTACTCATTCAGGTAAAAAACTCGCATATTTGACCAAAATTCCTATCATCCAATTAAATGGAAAATCACGACACAGGTGTATTTCACATCTGTGCGAACTTATTATTGTGTGTGAAGATGTCTAAAACAAGAGAATACATGAAATCTTGCAGTTATGAATCATTTTGTATTATAACCACCTCATTATGTACCATTTACAAGGATTTGTATAAAATTTGGGTTAAAAAAGTTATTTTCGGAATGTCATCTGAAAAATAAGTTTGCCTCAAGTTTATAGCATTTTTTCAATGTGTTTCGGTGAGTACTGTTAAGTTGGCAGCTCACATCTAAGAATAGACACCACCTTAGTCAGCTGTAGATGCTGGTCAATAGACAATAGTCATCCCCAGTACCCTCCTATTCTTAGTAGGAACAGCTAGAGTACGTACATTATGCAACGAGGGACTGTAGTGGTCCCCTCTATTAGAACTATTCATCAACTTTGGCCAGAAGCTAGTTATCATTTGATGAACAAGTCTTCGCAACAAAGCTGAAGTAATTTCCATGCAAAGTTGGCAATCTACCGATAATTTGAAGGTCCTCTCTGTGTGGAGGGATTTTTAACACCTGTTACTCTCAAACCAAGCTATGGAAAGTAATAAGTATTTCCTTACTGTAATTAGATCTGCAACAGCAGACACAGAAAACAAAGATTAATGACACTTAAAATTCTATCAATATGTACTCTACTTGGTACTCAGGTTGAAGTTCCATAAATATACCCAAAAGAATAATGTTATTGATGGTAATGTATTTTTAAAAAATGGAAGGAAGTTTATATTTTACTACTTACTGTAATATTTTTCTGCACTATTTTCCCACATTTTGGCAGAGCTAATGAAACTGAGAGCTTATAAGAAATATTATACTTTTACCATAATTTTGGGATTATGAGTGCTGCAACTATTTTGACAATTTGATGAAGCTGTCAGTTTTATACTCCTAGGTACCATAAAATTTAAAGACAAAAACTAATGTTTAAGAGGGCGTGGTACATAATTCAACGCTAAATACCTTATTCTTAGAGCCACCTGTTTACGGTGAAAATAAATTACTGATTTCGTCAATTTTCTTTTAAGATTTCGGTATATTTTTCGTCACTTTTTCAAGTGATAGCAGTGTTTTTCGTCATTTTTAAAAAACTTACAGTTTCAATTATATTTACACAGTTTTCTATGACACGAACATTCAGAAGAATAAAAAACCTACTATTATTTATAAAGGCATTTAATAGCTACTAAGACAATACTAATATTCCTATTTGAAAAGATCCATCTATAAGTTGGTTCCAAACAAAGAAAAATACAACATTTTTACTATAATACAACAATCAGTTTTAAAATACTAACTTCATACAAGTATTTTGTGCAAAATATTTGGCTGATCTAGCATGAAAATTCCAACGCAGTCATCAACTCCATGTTTTCAGCTGTGACTACTGTTATTTTGTCTGTCATAATGTTACCATATGATGAGAATGCTCTTTCACAGTCCACATTGCTTACTGGTATCCACATTGCTTGCACAGCACTCTCAACAAAGCTTGGAAAATCTGACCTCACTGATAGCAAAATTCCCAAAACATCTGCATTATTCCCACGTTCAGCTTCCTTTTTAACTGTGCTCCTGAAAATAGTATAAGCTTCCAGATAGAGACTTGGGGCAAGCTGATTTAAAATAGGCACACACTTCACGAGACTAGAAATATCAATAGAAACACTTTGAATCACATTTCTGGGATCAAAAAAGTGTTCCAACTGCTGTAATAAATTCCTTGGCAGTGTCATTTGCCCTCAGATCTTCCAGCTTATTGAAACATTTCAAGGTAAGTGTTTTGAACTGTGAGGTCAAATTTTCTTGACTGTTTGGGTAGTATTTCAATAATTTCAGAAGTGTTTTGGAAGAAAAAACCATCGGAAAGTAAAGAAAATAACTTCGACATATCATCCAACTTTGTACCTAGCGTAGAGGCTATGGGAAGTGATGAACTTTCCAGCAATTGCAGCAAATTACAACACTTGCTGAAATGTTCTACTAGATATGTAGCTTGGGCCTGGATTATTTTAACCTCTGACTGTGTCAATATTTCAAAGTACAGCATGGCTGTGTTGTCATCTTTACCACTTTTGGCAGATTCTACAACATCAGACAAATGGTCATTTAAATATGCAACACTTTTAAACCAAGAGTTCCACCTTGTTATGACTGGCATGGGGAACAGCTTAACTTTTTCTGGATTCTCCGGATGTTTTGCTTGAAGGAATGCATGTTTCCTTTTGCGTGTATTGACAAAAAGGTGCTTTGTATGTGGCACACACATGTTAAGTTTCTTCATTTCAGCTGACCACAAATTGGCAACTAAGTTTACTTTGTGTGCCCAACACTGAGTATGCAATAGTTCCTCTGAAACTAACACTCGAACTGTATTTATGCATTTACTCATGTAGCGAGCAGAATCAGACGTGATTGCCACAATGTTTACCCAAGAAATATTAAGTTTCTGAATGACAGAAACTATTGCCTGTGAACACTCTGAAGCATTTGGATTTTTCAACACTTTAACTCCCCCTACAAACAGTTTTTGGACAGTACTGTCACCACATTCAAGTACTTTAACAAGTGTACAATGAATACACATTGCCCCTTTCTGTCCGTAGTTTCGTTAAGGGCCACCTTCATACTCTCTTCCTCCTTTATCAACTGAGGTACATATGCCTCGCGCAGTCTACTGGCTGTATGCAAATCAACGGCTCCTGGGAAAAATCCAGTGAAAAGTTATTGAGTATATGGTTAGTGTCTGGGAAGTGGTACATAATGCAAAACCCTTAGCAAGAGTGGTGAACCCATGGTCTCTCTCTGCCCCTTCCCCGCCCTTTTCCCCATATAATTGTGGTACTCAACAAGTAGGCCTACAATAATTTATGATGAGGGAATCCAGTAATTCCTCGCGTGTCCTTCGAAAGCAATGAAGTGGGTAGGTCTATAAATAAGAGGAATAATGTGTAAAATTTTGTAGGCTTGCGAGTACGGTTCAGTTAGGTTAGAAACATGCTGTTGGCTAAAAGCTAATTTTGCATAGGGTGTCTTAACCAAACATACCCAGGTGTTTTCTTCCAGATTTAAGGGCAACTGGACGTATTTTACAAACACCCGAAATGTCTAACTAAATTGAAGTTTTCTTTGCCGCACCGTACAGTTGCACATACCTAAACCTACATTTTTATTATTATATGATCCCTGCTTAGTTAAAGTAAAGTTGTAAATCGTTATTGTACTTGTATATTGCTACAATTGTAAGATACAACATCTGGAAAATATTTGTTAGGCGTACAATCTTTAATTCTCTATCGAAAAAAAAAAAAAAAAAAAAAAAAACTGAAGGTTAGGGTTGGACAATACAGCAAAGGGAAAAATAAATTTTATTTAGTACCTTTGATGTATTTGTTCATCCAATCTCGTAACTTTGGGTGATATACCTTCTCTAATGGGATGTTTGCTTCCATAAAGGCGCGTGTTGTAGACAAAACAAACTCCTGTTTGTCAACTTTGGCGTTCTTTTGGCGGGAAATACATTCGGTGAGGGAAACCTGATGTTTTATGCCAGACGTTGATGTGCCCGCGCACTGAACTTGTTTTGATTCCATCGCTAAAACTTTATTTTTTTTTATGAGCGGCACTACCTTGGATGTGCTTTAAGCAAGTGTCCTTCCTTGCCCAGTCTATGCGTACATTACAAAATTTGCACATAAGTATCTTATTTACTTTGTCAAATATATAAAAATCTTCGTGAGAAAATTCTCTTTCACGGTCAAAAATTGTCACTTCCATCGTCTCAAACAAACAATAACATTTTCAGCGATTCTTTTTTGTCCGTTAAGTAGAGTCGTATATATTCTATATAACACAGTATATTTGCGATGTATTCGATATACCGCAGTATATTTGCTATATATTCAATATATCGCAATATATATCGCAAAAATAGATAACAATTGATTATCAACAACTATCGATTATCGATGTAAACTCCGAAACGTGTTATTTTCGTTACTTTTTTCGCGGATTCATGGAAATATGAGAATTTCGCGTAACTAGATGAAATTCGGCGAAAATTTCGCAATTTCGCAGCCCACGAAAAACAGGTGGCTCTATTTATTCTATAACTGTAGGTTTCTTGAAACCAATTTGTGTAAATTAAACAATAGCAAACTTTGACAATAGTTTTAGCCAACAATTTAAACAAAATTGTTTTCAGCATTACGAACTTCTGAGGCACAATTTCTGATGCCGGAACCGCGTGCATTTGACTGCGGCGCAAGAGATCAAGTGCGTAACAAGTGAGTAATTCTGGATAAATATTTAGTTATAAAGTTGGCAAATATCATTATCTAGGATTGTCATTGAGTATTTTATCCATATTGGCTTTGAAAATCATGTAGAAATCAATTGTTTTCAGCATTTAGTCATCTACCAAGCACTCTTAATATAATGACTTCTTACAGAATAAATTCTTCCAGAAAATTTAGCTAGTATATTTGAGGTTTTTTTTGCATGTTTTGCAATGTATTGCTATTGCTGGAAAAAAATTCATGTGAACAGTTTATTGCTTAACAAAAAAATACGTACCTCTTCAGGGAAAATAAAATCAATACTAAACTAAAATAAGTACTTTATGAGAGAAAAAAAAAGCTCATTGAGAGTCTAGTATTCTCCATAGTTCCATACAACTAAAAATTGAGGACTACAGATTTTTAAGAATAAGAACAAAAACCAGACACCAAAAAAGAAAAAAAAAAAAAAATTAGATGAGTCCTCCCTGGTGTCAAATTTCCACCTATGACACGTTGGAACAGCGTAGCAATAAGAGCCGGTGTCCCACACTTGACGAGAAACATATCACCTCTATTTGCAACGCCGCAAACTGGCGTCCAAGGTTTTCGTTCTAGTATTCTTCCTACGGGACTTTAAGTGGTGACCACAACATTTTATTTTTGAACAGCATGTAGTAAAGACCAATGCATGCCCCTCTCACTGCACTTTACGAATTCAGGTAATATTTTCGGAGTTACAGCAGTCTTTTTAAGCCATTTTGAGAGGTCCGAAAATCATGTTTCTAACAAGCGTGCTGAATTTATGAGGCATAAAAGCATCGTTTCAAGTGTGTGTTCTTGTCGTAGATAAACATAATGTGAATAAGTTAAGCGGTTTCGCGTAAAAATAATACACGTGACACGGCAATGCCGTCCATGAGCCAATCGAGGACTCCTCTTAATGGCATAGCAAACCTCAGAGGTCTGGCGAGAACAACGATTGGAACTTAGATGTTAAATTACAATGTGTGGGAATCTGTCACTTTTTTTAAAGATAATGCTTTCGGACCATTTTGTGCATTGAGAAAAGAATAATTTTGCTACGGAAACTAAAATGTATACAGTATACAAACATACAAATGTTAAGGAAGAAGGAGGGGGTGCAATTAAAAGTAGCGAAGGTGAGGAGGTAGGATAAAACGTGTTTTCAAACATTTTTTGAGAATAAAAACTGTACTTATTGGCATACAGTTTTCAGGGTTAGTAAAAAATAGCCTAAATCTATAGCGATGAGACTTGGATAAAGTTGGAGAAAGAAAAAGAAAAAAAAAACGTGTGTTTGCGTGTGTGTGCAGTATTGTATCGAACAATATCACTTTTATCGGAACTTCAAGCGTTTCATGTAAAATTACTGATATCAAAACTGTTGTGCTCGTGCAGTTGTAGAAAATCACATATAATAATGGTTCTGTAAAATCCTAAATTAAACGCATTCATTTGTTTGTTAATAAAATTGTCACCACCCAAACATAATTTGTGTGATATTTACTGCATGATGTGTAATTACAAACAATTATCACCAATGGTAAACATACAAAGATATCCGCATATAACACACTCTTAAAATAAAATACATAGGATGATTGAATGATATTTCAATGGTATAAGATTGGTGTTGTCTACATAGCTCTTGTTCGATGACTTAGAATGAAAGCTTATTTTCAAGCGTCTTCTTCACATCATCATCTGTGACATTTATAACAGCAAATATTTATATGTATTACCTATGTTATTCCCTTTCGTTCAACTAGTTGGGCTCTGGAGTGATCATTACCCTTGAAATAGCAAAACTAACCCATCATCATTCATTTCTAAACATAACAAGCAATCTGCAAACAAAGCAACACTTACAGCAGCCCATAATTATAAATGTCTGTTACCTGAGGTTCCGGAGGTTCCTGTTTGTCCTCGTCTTGCTGTGTCTGCTGCGAGTCAGACGGTGGATCTTGCTGCTGCTTCTCTTGTTGCTGCTCTGTTTGTTGCCACTGCTGTACGTGTTGCTGTTGCTGTTCCTCCAGCTCCTGCTGTTGCTCAGATGGTGGTGGCTGCTGTGCTTCTGTCTGATGTTCTGAGGATGACAACGTTTGTGATTGTGACTGCTGTGAAAATGTCTGCTGCTGGCTACCTAACACCCCCTTGTCCTCTTTCTGCAAAGTCACGTAACCTGAGTCAGGAGAGATCTCTGCAAAATACAAGCACAATGGCTACTTCACCAATCTGTGTAAAGTTAAAGGTTGGTGGCATAATTAACACGCCATGCTCCTCACCAAACTTACCACATCTCAATTATTAAGTAAAAAACATAAAATATTTTTAAAATTGAAGATATAGCTATGTTAAATATACCCAGCAGTTTCAAGCTTCAAGAAAAAATGTTCCTAAATGAAATACAACAATTATAATAAAATATATATTTGTTTATATATATAATACATACTTAATGCTCATCTAGTACCAGTATAAACAAATTTCTTTCACTATTGCCCATGTGAAATTTAACTGCATTGAATACTTATAATCCAATAAACATAATGATTTTAGTTTAAAAATTATATTTATGCCTCCTGAAGACCAACAGGGAGAATCCACACAAATGGCATACACTTAAGGCCATGATCTTCCATTTATTTCAAACAATTGCAAATAACTCAAATATTTTTCAACCAAATGCTTTGAAAAAATTTGAGACTGTGTAAAGTCATACAGTACACAAGTTAGCCAAGGGTATTTTTTAAAAATAATGTACCGTTTGCAAGCAAAACATTATTTTGCTTCATTTTGGCTTATATTGACAACAAAATATATGATATTTCAGGGGTAAAAATCTGAACATCTGTTTGGTGTATTGCAACAGAAAAATTAAGATACAAACGTTGATATACAAGTGTTAAAAATGCCAGTATGCATTTTTGATATATGGGTAATCTCATATCAAATCACCTATGGCCATGTGCTTCAATGTCACAGATATTTTGTTCAAATTTTTATACAATGTAGGTATGCATAAAATAATTTGTTGTTCTTGTTGTTGTTATTATTGTTATTATTGTTATTATTATTATTATTATTATTATTATTATTATTATTATTATTATTATTATTATTATTATTATTATTATTAAAGGAAAACCTGAGTAAGGGGAATATTTTTAACTTTCAAATCTTACAGCAACTTATGTTCTCTAATGACCTACATCAGTTGACTGAAATTGTTATAATTCATTTGGTCTTTAAGCTATCAGGTTCAATTACCTGTCAAATAAAAGACAATTTTCAGCTCTTCATAGGTACATACAGAAAACATGCAAGAAAATAAAATTAAAAAAATTAATTTGCATACAATACAAAATTTGCTATTACTCCAGTTACAAATATCACACCTTTGAAACTTTTTCTCTACAATCATCTTACCACATATTAAATGTAGTAAAAAATTAAGAACGTGTTTTTTTTTTACGTTTTTGAAAAAAAAAAAGTTTATTTACCATATTATACCAGTTGTAGCATGGCCCAGGCCCTGATCCCAGATTAATTTTTACCTGTTTATTTTACAATATGCAAGTTTCAATTTTATTTGTCATTTATAATGTAGGCCTCATGGTCATTCTAACAATGGTGTCTGAGAGTTTTGTTAAGAACAGCTTATTAAGAACTTTATTTGTTAAATGCCAGCACGTCAGTGGAAATTAATTTGTATTTAAAATAATCAATTTGAGTAACTGTTAACTAATTCTTCTTAAAATGACATTTATTTTGGTAATTAGAAATTACTCATTTAACAGTAAGAATAACAGTTTGCTTATTTATGTTCATATTTATTTAAAATTTAAATGATTCTGTTTGTATTCAGTAAATTTTCAATAGGTATGTATTTTTGCTTAAATTGTTTGCATTTGAATTTAACGAAATTATGTGTGTTCATTGTTAAAGCTTGGAGTGTGAAAAGGACAGAGATATCAATCTAAATTTTGCGTTTCCAAGAAAAGTTACTATATTTCAGCGCAAAACCACCCTATAAACATGAACGTTAAGAATTTGCCGCCATATTTGGTAGCAACCAATAAGATCACAGACTATTGCTGATTGGCTGCGTCAAATTTTAATTTAATGTTTCTTTCATCTAGCAACAAGGTTAATGCTAAATAAATTTGTATGTAATTGATTTGGAAACTAAAATGTTAATGTTTGTAATTATGTGGAGATATCACGAATTCAAAATGTTCTTTTAGTTAAATACAAACGTAATATTTTATGTTGTTTCCTGTAACGGCCGCGGGGCGGCATCACTGAGGGGCAACGCGGGTAGCTTGCGCGTGAAAGGCAGCTTTGTCTGGTTCAAGATGGCGTGAGCAGAGACGGTCGTGCAGGTGTGGCGTGATGATGGAGGCAAACTGCTGGTAAATTGCAGTGAGCGGGTGGTTCTGCGACTTTAGTATTGACTTTCATATTTTCTTTTCATTTAAGTGATTTGTGAAGTTGGGGTTTTTGTTTCTGTTTAAGAGAAACTGATAGATTTGGTGATCACCGGTATATAGTCTGTAAAATTTAATTTTTTCTTTCGTTTGCTCAAAAAGTTGCCTCCCTGTAGTTGATGTTTAAGCAATGTATAAATTTGGAACGTAATTTCATGTAATAAACTCCAAACTTTTGTGAAAGTTCTGTCAATTTATTCCTTGTCTCGTGCTACGTTGGGAGAACTCACGCTCTTTGTGTTGATGTCGCTGAGCTAGTCGTGGACGTGCAGCAGTGTGACTCGCTACATTTTTGTCTGCCCAAAATGTGATCTGTCACATTTTGACCACCCATCGTGGGACAAGAAGTAGGTGATTTGCAGCGTCACATTTTGTATGCCCATCGTGAGGAGGCACGATTTGACTCATCACATAGTATTTATGAATTTGCAGGAAGCATTAAAAATAATTTCAACATACAAGAAAAGTACAAGACTGAAAACAACACGTTAGCATGAGACAGTCACTAACGATATAAAATTACCTGTTGAGAATTTCTCCTTCACTATTGCAATAAATCACAAATGGATGCAAAGTTACTTCGATGTTGTGCCAGTGGAAACCCTGAACAGCATCTTAGAGTATACATGCATAATTTTCTGCAAAATCTGCAAGAATCAAGCAAGTTTTGTCATTCAAGTTCATTTTCACATTCTTCATATACTGGCTTTGAGATTTTGTTGTGAAAAGAAGTCTACTGAGAGCTTCCAACTTCACTTCCATCATTTCTACAAAGTCCTCCACCGATTTTATCAAAGTTTCCAGTGTTGATCTATCCATACACAGCCATTGCTTGAATTCAACAGTCTCTCGATTGATTAAATATTCCACTTGCATGATATATTCATGGGCAATTAGAACAACGGTGCAGCATACACTCTTCAGATGATGAGTTGCATACTAGTTTTTTGAGTTCTTGCATCATAAGTTTGACATTTTGATGATGTGTGCAGACGCACATCTGTTTACAGTTACACATTCTTTCGGGTGTAATTCACAAAACTTTGTTATCCCTAATTTATCTTCAGGATATTTTGTCTTGTATTCAAAATATAGATCTTTTTTTAAGTTGTGCAATATCAATATTTTACATTTTAACACACATTTTCCTTTTCCACTTGGAACAGACACACAATCTTTTACATTCGGTGAAATTCAACTCACATCATCGTCATAATAAAACCTTCTAACTCTTTTGGCTGTGGCTTCACTAATGGGATGTCCTTTCCTTCTATTTGGTGTTCCTAATAACTCCATCCTTCTGTAAAACCTTCCTGGCTTTTTTCACCAAATATTCTTTTGCTCCAAAATAATCAACAGCTTTTTTTATACTCCATGATTCTGGAGAGGAGGAGGGGAGAGGAGGAGGGGAGAGGAGGAGGGGAGAGGAGGGGAGAGGAGGAGGGGAGAGGAGAGAAGGGGTGAGGAGAAGGGGGCCAAATGTGTACTCAAAAAATTTAATGGGCACTAAACACACGTAGGGATAGCTAGTTAAAAATATAACATAAGAGCCCTTGCATTTAACATGCAGCTGTATAGAATTAGGAACAGAAGTTAGTATAATCAGGGCTCATAGCAAATCACAGAAAGTTAAATTTTTTTTGCAAAGTTACCAAGGTCCATTTTTTTACTAAAAGTCTAAATTTTCTTTGATTAGTGTATCGAGTCTCTTTTCTTGCCACATTTTTAGACACAAATGTAGTTTTTGTTATTAACAAAAAACATGCTATGGCGATCGTTCCTCACTGTGCATTAAACACGCCGCCTGCCAAACCAGCCAACTTCATTGCCAACGCTATGTTTCTATACAGCAGCTAGCTATTACAAACAATTATTGTATCGTGACTATAATCAATAGCAGGTTGCTGCTGCGCAATTGTCACATTCGTCTCGTGTTTTCGGTGTATTTTAGTGAACGAATTGGTAACGTAATGGTTACTAGTGTGTACGAAGAACGAGTGTGTGTTTGCAGATGAATGCAAAACACTTGTTTGCAAGTAAATTTGGGTGATGGTGGATGGGAGCACTGTGATGCAATGTGCTTTAAACACTGTTGCATTGTTATGTTCGGTGCAAAACACTACACTTCATATAAGTTTAACGTGTAGATGTATTGTACTTAATATTTGTTACTATTTATGCGGACAACCCAATTTTAGTTCTTATACTTGGTATATTATGTTACAGATGTGTATTATTTTTTTTTGTGTGAATATAAACAAAATATGTTTATTTAATATTGTCTGGGACTGGTGAAAGCAAAATGTTTTCTCTTAGTATCAGCTTGTCACCTCTATGTCAACTATCAGTATCCAGATTACTTCACTTGAACCACTATGTTAACAAATGAAGTAAAAGTTTTACTCTACCAGGCTAACCTCATGACTTTCGACAAACAATCACAGGTTTACATAACTAACAAATACAGTATTTGTCGACATATAGGATGACCCCACATAAGACGAGTCATGGTTTTGAAGGTACAAAATCTTGAAAAAAAGTAAATTACTAATTTTGAAATTCCAGACAGAAAAATAATTTTTTCCTTTGCCAGAAACATAAAAAATTTAGTTTAAATATTTTCAATGCATTTATTACAGTCATATAAACATCATAGTAGACACATTAACATTGGCTACTACTGCCCTCCGGGTGCCCATGAGCCAAGGAAATGCACGGTGGCGGCCGGCAACCCATGCCGGCATCATCAGTTGTCGGCAGTTGTGCGCGACTTGGCAACGCCAGGCAACAACAGCTGCTTGCATGGTCATTGCATTCGTGTGCACTGTTGTCCGCCAGCCTAGGACTAGACGGTAAAAACAATGTGTGGTACGGTACCTAGATCCTCATTTTTTCCGCCCGAGAGTCTTGTGCTTGCGAAACAAAGGATGAAAGCATGCGGACCTAGATCCTCGTTTTCTCCGCCCGAGAGTTGTAGGCTGGCGAGACAAAGTATCTCGGCACACGCTCGCATTGATCGCCGCTTCGCTGCGAGGAAGTGTCCTTTATTATGAATGACGCTCATCAAAATTTCGTACCCTAAATTT
Source organism: Medauroidea extradentata (assembly GCA_003012365.1). Lineage (NCBI taxonomy): Eukaryota > Metazoa > Arthropoda > Insecta > Phasmatodea > Phasmatidae > Medauroidea > Medauroidea extradentata. The sequence continues at coordinate 36,846 of PNEQ01000298.1, forward strand.
TATTAAAATAAACAGGGCATTCGCTTTCATTTGTGACGAAAAAAGCAATTCCTTGCAACATCATACAACTACACAGTTTATAGCTTAGCATTCAAATGATTTTTGGTTACCAAAAATTTTTGCACCCTCATATAAGATGAGTAGCAATTTTTGAGGGCCGAAAATATGTAAAAATTGTCGTCTTATATGCCGGCAAGTACGGTAACATTGGCTACTACTGCTTTCCGGGTGCCCAATAACCTAGGAAATGTACAGTGGCAGTAACACGTGGCCAACATCACCAGTTGCTGCACGTTGTTGCGCTACTTGGCAACGCTGGACTGAAGCCAGCCACAGGCTACATGGCAACACCGGGCTAAGCAGCTGCTTGCAAGGTCATCGCTTGCCTATCCACTGTTGTCACCTGCCAATCACTTCCAAATGTAGTGCTAGACACATGACTGCATGGTACAGTACCTAGATTCTAGTTTCCTTCACCTGAGAGTTGCATGCCGGCGAGATAAAGGATCCAGGCACGTGCTCCAGCTATATTGATCACCAAACAATGTATGCTTCACTGCGAGGTAAAAGTGGCCTATGTCACGAATATTACGTCCCCATCAAAATTTTTGCTGTACACATTATCTATCAAACAACTGGGGCACTTGTTTAAATTTGTGACAGAAAGTGCAATCTTTGGTAACATAATACATCTCTACACCTTAGAGTCTTACTTTTAAATGATTTTTAGGTTACCAAAAATTTCCACACCTTCATTAAAGATGAGTAGCAATTTTTGAAGGTCAAAAAAATGTAAAAATAGTTGTCTTTTATGCCAGCAAATAAGGCAATAACTATTACGTAACAGATGCTGCAGTACCATTATCATGAGAGCAGTACCTAACGAGCTGGGCCAAAAGAACTATGTAAACTAAAAATAGCCATCCAATGCAAACTCAGTCGTGAGTGTTACCCAATACACCTTAATTATTGCACATAATTTTGCATGGTATGCTGATGCTTCTAAATAACCGACATCTAGTACATTAAAACCACCTGTACACATAAATGGATTGTGCACTGCTAAATACTAATAATGTCCTAAGTTATGTTCTCAATACTTCTAGTACTGAGCTTATACGAAACCATTTATTACTTGTCAATGTTAAAGTTATGTAATAATTTTCTTACAAATGACAAAAACCTACAAATAACAAATATATGAAACTTGCCTGGTATGGGTTCCACATCCTTGTCCTGTACACGTCTGTCTTCCCGCTCTTTTGATAACATTGATACCTGGGTCTGTATTAACTTGGCCACTGCTTTCACATCATCCTCCATAATCAAGCCTGACTTTGCCTGAAGCAAATAATTTTACAAAGAGATTTGCAAAAATTATTACTAACACCTACAATTTCGTTTCTCATGAAAACATCAAAATATAGCAACTACTATACTTCTAAAGTTTTATTATCATACTGAACATAAACCTAGCCATTGAAAACCTGTCAAAATTTCTGTAAAATTAGGCATTATTGTACTGTACAATTTAACACGAGATACAATTACTGGTATCAAAATTCTCTCTAACCATTTCAGAAGCAACTTCTTCTGCTTTATCCCCATTGAGGTCAAATTCAAACTGGATGGCCTCATTTTCTTTGTGCTTGTTGCTGCGTTTCTTGGAGTCCAGAACTCGAAGTCTAAATTCCACTTTCTCTGCTGACGTAACCACAGCCTCTTCTCTTGATACCATCTCCAACTTCAGACCAACATCCTCAGCAAAGAATTCATGTTGCAAAAGATCCTTTATTAAAGGCCTACAACAAGAAAAAATGCTACTTTATGATAAAGAAGACAAGATATCGGATTTTACAATTATGAACACTATTGTCAGGCGGTCCACCCACCAGGCATAGATCTTACAGTATTTAGTTTTTTTTTTTTCCATTTATTAATGTTATGTTTTTATTTATTTATTAAATCATAGTTTCGGTTTCCCTGTTATTCCAGCATTGTCAGTTTCATTATTGTGTTTGCTGTAAAATAAATGGATACGTAGCCATTGCCTGTATTTAGCTTCATCTAAGTAATATTGAATTTATTTGAGTTTAGTTTTAATTTTGGTTTCACCTTTAATAGTTCATTTAGCAGCAGTACCATTATTAGGAGTTACATAAGCGTGCTCGGCATGGGGGTGTGTTCGATACACGTCAGTGTAGCGGCCAAGGCGTCCAGTTGCCAGGAAGTTCTATTTTTAGCATTGAGTGGTATAGTTTTTGATTTCTTTTTGTGCTCTAGTTGCATGTGCGCCGAGTCTCCCAGTGAGGGAGAGAGACAGAAATAATTTTCCGCGGGCTGGCACCAGCCAATAACAGACATGGTATGTTTTCCTTTCTGTGTTATGGTGGGTGGCCACCATAAGCGGCGGCACAGAGAGTGAAGGTTGGTGGCGTGGGTCCGCCATTTTCGTTTTCTGTTGGGAACTTCTGTGCGTATCAGACGTGCGCAGGCGTCTCGTGTTCTTGGGTCGGAGGAGAAGGAAAGATGGGTGAAAAGGCTGTGATGTAAGGTATAAGGCGGACTTTGCTGTACCGGGGCGGTGGCCCTAGAGCTTAGATTTTTTTTTTTGTTTTATACAGTGGAACCCCTGAATTACAACCCCTGATTCTACACTTTCCTGCCATTTACACTGTTTCTATTTAGTCCCATCTAATGATTTTACATTATAATCTTCCCTCAGATTACACTTGACGATCGTTGGAGGGTAATACTCTTTAGTTACCTTTCGGCGTCTTAGTTCGGCCCCTTAGCAGGGTGCTTGTGGTTCTGTAAACAGGGCTCTTAATGGGAGGGGTCTTGGGTGCTGCGGTTGTTGTAGTTGTCTGATTTCGATTATGTGCCTTTCTGGGCGAGGAGGTGGGGCAATACAGGACTTAGGACAAGTGAAAATGGTGGGTAGGTGCAACTGTCGGGTCAGAATTATCTGGCAGAGATGGACTAGAAGATGGAGGCAGTGGGTAAGTTGAGGAGGCTTTTTCCGGTGTCGGAGGCAGAGGTGATAAGGCGCGGTTGATATTACCGCACCAGAGTACGTATTGGTCGCAATACGGTTATCAGGAGAAGAGCACGTAGCCTGGGAGAGTCCTCTCTTCGTGGTTCTTAGCTCGTCGCTGTACAGCAGCAGTGTCCCTCAGCAGAGTTGACGCCCCGCCGATTCTATTATATTCTTTTGCGCTCGCCCCCCGAGCTTGTCCCTTTTGAGGTTAGGCCTAAGCAGGCACGCCGCCCTCAGGTCCGCACAACGCTATTGTGTGTATGTAATTTTTCCGATGCCTATTATATGTAAATATTAGTCTATACAGGTTACCTTGTTTTGGGAAATAATCCAGAATAGAAACCACGTGTTTTTTTTGTATAAATGTTTTCACGCTGTATGTAAACAAACGAACGAACTTTAAGATGGCCATGCTTTCATGCAACTTGAGAAAAACGTAAATAACGTAAATATTGAAATGTGAATTGAATGTAGTGAAATTGTATGTATTTAATCCTTATGTATTCTTACTATTTTTACGGCATCGTTATTTTTTGTGGGACCTGACGGTAAAGTATTAATTTTGTGGAAGTAGAGATTTTTTGTGTGAGAAATATGTGAGTGTTGAGGTGGCACGCCTGCTCTACAGCCGACGGCCACGCATGCGCCGCCATCTTACCACCCACCTAACGGGACTTATTCCCTCCCAGACCCCCTAACTTCGGGTATATAAGGGGCGCCTCTCGCCCAGTTTTTTCAGAGTTCGTTGGCAGCTCCTCTGAGTTCCCGTCTCTCAAACCCTCCCCGAAGGACTTCTTGCAAATGGAGACCTTCAACCCTCTCAGGTAGTTGACTTCTTGCGAAGGGAGTCCTACCGCTTGCTTCCGAGGCGACTTCTTGCGAAGGGAGCCCCTCACCAACCCTAGAGCGACTTCTTGCGAAGGGAGACCTCTACCATCCCCGGAGCGACTTCTTGCGAAGGGAGACCTCTACCATCCCCGGAGCGACTTATTGCGAAGGGAGACCTCTACCTTCCTGTACCATACCTTACCTACCTCACACGCTGAGAGACTGGAAGGAGGAGGTTCTGTTACTCAGTTTCCGCACCGCGCGCGTAAAAGGGAACACACCCTGCATTCTGTTACCGCTACTTCAGCCACGAGGCACATAGCGGAAGTTGCGCTAGTTCATCTATGGAAAGTTCCGCCGGTCCACAAGGCCGAGATCCGTGTCGCTCAGTATCGCGCAGCATCCACGTGGTCAGCATCAATCTTAAACGAGACTTTGAGTTATTAAGAGTGATCAGTTATAAGAGACCTGTGTATTTTACGAGACTTGTGTATCTTCCGAGTTATGAGAGACCTGTGATATTTCGTGTTAAAGACTTGTGTGACTTCTCCAGATACGAGAAACCCTGTTCAGTGTTGTATAGTGTGAACCACGGAATACAGTCATTTATTGAAGTTCCATCTTTTATTCAATGTCACAACAAGTGCAGCACCTTAATAAATCCCTGCCTCCTGAAATTCAGTTGTTGAAAGCAAAGGCCGCTCAGGAGCGACATCGCCAAGCTCACGTACAGGTAACGTTGCCGAAGCTCATCCCGTCGCCAACCAAGGTACGGGGTACGCAGCTCTCGTTCAGTGCTTTTTGTAAGAGTGAGCTACAAGCCAGCCAGGGTAGTTCATCCCCCGTAAACGACGAGCAAACGCCGCCACCGCGCAGAATATGCAAGAGGAAGCGTAACCCGGACTCAGTGTGTAGGCTTCTGTGGCGCATGGCCCGGAGGCCGCCCCCTGTCATTAGCCCTATCAAGACTCCCGTCAAGGGATCGCCGCCCCAACACCGTCGAGTACAACAGTCGCGACGAGTCCAGCCCGAGACCTCGACCTCTGTCAGACAGGACACAGAGGCTGCTGAAAGAGTTGTTTTAACCAGGTGAGTGACTAGAAACCTGCCCCAGATAAGTAAGATCCTCCCCCACCTCTTCGTGCGGTTAGCACTCGGCTCCCCTCAGCTTCACTCTCTGAGGCGCGCGCTAGTCCGACCCACGTCAGGTGCCTTCTCGCACACTGCACGCGCACACCAACCCACCAGGGAGAGGGCGGGGTTGAGTCAAGATCTTTCGTGGTGCCCAACGTGGAGCCAGAAAGCAATCCAAGGAGCAGGACTTGGAACCTATAAACCCTGAGACAGAGAACAGACCTACAGTTCGGAGTTAGCTGAGAAACTTTGTGGCGCCCAAGAATCAACCGGAGACACCATGTCGGACCACGAGTCCAACGCAGAAGGAGCTAACCCTCCGTGCGCAGCCGAAGCCTGCACCCAAAATGGGGATAACCGAATTGCCTGTGCCCATTGTGGAAGGGAATTACATCACACCTGCATAGGATGGGAAGATACCCCCAGAGACACTGAAGGGCTCGAATACCGATGCACAGACTGCTACACGCGCCAAAAACGATGCGCCCATTCACTTTGCACTGGGGAAGGCTCGTACCGGGTCCAATGTCACACCTGTCCCCAGACTTACCATTACGCCTGCCTAGGATGGCCAGATACTCCCAGAGAATTCCAAGGGCTAGTCTTCCGTTGCGACGCATGCAAAGTTGTCACTGCACAACTCAGGCTAGAGCCAACCGCAACCCAGCGTCCAAGAACCCCAGAGAGAGGGAACCCCGACCGGCTACTACTTCCTGTGTTCCAAGGCAAGACCCTAGAGAACCCAACCACATTCTTGCGCGAATGCGAGGAAGAGTTCACACTGAACCACATACCCCTAAACATTGGGTCCTCCGTGCGCAGCAGCAACTGCAAGGAACCGCTCTCACCTGGTGGACGAAGTACGGAGAGTACGTATCCAACTGGCAGCAATTCCGAGATCGCCAGACTAATCGCTTCTCCGGCTTGGAAGTAAAGACACAGTTGACCCGAGAACTGTACAGCACTAGCCAAAAGCCCGACGACGATTCGGAAGCCTTCATATGCCGAAAGGCCCAGGTCTACGAGCGTGTACATCCCGGGGAAGAAGAGAGCACATGCATAGCTACAATACTGGAGATGCTAAGACCCAACTTTAGGTCATTCCTCCAAAATCCCAAACCAGAGACCTTGGAAGAGCTCATTGAGCGAACCAAAGCCCTAGAGTTGGACCAACCCGCGACCAAGACGAGTCATCCAAGTACGATCATGTCCAAACAGACCAAGGCACTACCAGAAAAGGAAAGAGCGCCGCCACCGCCGCCTTTACCGCCAAAATGCTGGTATTGCCCCGCCCGTCACTTACACCGAGATTGTGCAGTATATAGAGAAAGACAAGCGCGGCACCGTCTCCAAAGGAACACAGACCACAACCCTGATTCGGGAAATGCTGGAGCCGGGGGCTCGACCAGACCCAACAACCCGGCGAACTCCAGCGGGTCTACGGCATGAAGGTGCCACCAACCAAAGAAGTCGCCGCCCTCCCACGAATTTGGGTCCAGATACATCACAGAGAAATTTTAGCTGTCCTCGATACAGCCGCCACCATTAACTTTGTGAAGGATCAAGTTCTACCCCCAGCAACCCAAGAGGCGATCCAAACTACCAGACAGCGGGTGCAACTAGCCAAGCAAGGGATAAGTGACAGTGCCCCTGACCACTGCTGCAGGCACACACGATACGCCTTTCCTGGTGTCCAGCGAGTTGGATGAGGACATGATCCTGGGACAGCAGTGGCTCCAGGAACAGCAATGTATTCTTGATTGTGGACAAAGGACTTTATACCTAGGCCAAGAAGTGCGACAAGCCATGCACTGGGGGGTGCCACCCACCGAATCACCCACCCAAGTGATCCACCCAGAGGACGTGCAGTCGCAATTACAAGGGGAAGAGCTACAGCAGCTTATCCAACTCCTCAACCAGCACATCTCTGCCTTCCAATCAGGCGGACCCCTGAGGCAGACCAACAGTGGGATACACGATATCCAGCTGCAACACCAGCAACCTATTTACAATCGACTGAATGTTCCATCCGCACAGAAGCAGGCCATTATACGGGAGCAAGTCGCGAACATGCTACAGCAACGCATCATCGAACCTGCCGACTCTCCGTACAATTAGCGCATTGTGCTGGTCCAGAAGAAGGATGGCGATACCAGGTTCTGCGTAGATTACTCACCGCTCAATCGAGTCACCCTGCCTATGGCACCACCAGTACTGAACGTAACCAATATCCTCCGCAGCCTGGGCGAATCCAAGATATTCACCACCATTGATATGAGAAGCGGTTACTGGCAAGTACCAGTACACCCAGATGCACGCTGTGAAGTGTTCAGCTACTTCCCCGTCTTGGTTATATCTTTAAAAGGTGTTTTTATTTTTTATTTAAATTTATGTTATGTAAATCTTTCTTAACAGGCTATATGCCATTTTCAGGGTGAGTTTGTCAGGTGTCCGGTATGATACAACAGAATTCAATAACCTAGTAATTGGGGACATGTTAATTTAAATTCACCTTTTC